>MNCI01017629.1:154305-189066 GCA_015680685.1 Gnetum montanum
CTATTGCAATCTAGCAAAAAGCCTGCTCAAACAATTTACAACTATGGATGTGCAACATGTGCCACACAACATGAACACCATAGCAGATGCCTTAGCCACCCTAGCACTAAATATTCCACCACACTTGTTTCCAAGTCTGCTAACTTCGATTGTCAAATGTACTGAGCCTATCACTCAGGTGGGACACGTGGCCTCTATCAGTGCTACGGATACCCAGGAGTGGTATGCCAACATTAAATCCTACCTTCAACACGATGAACCCCCAAGTGGACTAACATCTTCCCAGAGAGATGCAATCCATAAGCGTGCCCGGCAATATATGCTCGTGGGAAATGATGCCCTATGCAAACGTTCCTATGATGGGATATTTCTAACATGCATGGGTGAGGAGTAGGTGTAGAAGGTGATTAATGAAGTACATGAGGGATTGTGTGGTGGACATATAGCACCTAGATCTATGGCTGCAAAAATCAAACGCCTAGGGCACTACTGGCCCCTTATGGAGCGTGATTTCCTATCAAGGGTCAAGACATGTGACACATGCTAGAGATACGCAAATCTCATACATGTCTCACCTACAGAGCTGCACTGAACGTAGATCACGTGGCCTTTCTAGCGATGGGGACTACACCTCATAAGACCTATCATGCCTAAGTTCTCCACAGGGCATAGCTTCATCATCACCGCCACTAATTATTTTACTAAGTGGGTGGAAGCTATCCCCCTGAGGAAGATGACATTTCAACAGGTTTTCCACTTCATCCTGGATAACATCGTGACAAGGTTTGGGCTTCCAATGACTATTGTAACCGACAATGGACCACAATTCAATAGTAGGAAAACCCAAACCTTCTGTAGCAATCTGGGCATTAGGCAATCATTCTTTTCCTCGTATTACCCATAGGCGAATGAGTAGGTGGAGGCTACAAATAAGTCCATCATCAACTTACTAAAGAGAATGCTTAACAACAGCAAGAGGTGGTGGCATGAGCAAATCCTCTATGTGCTATGGGCTTACAAGATAATGTTCAAGACTATGACGAGTAGGACTCCTTATAGTATTATTTATGGATTTGAAGTTGTGTTGCCTCTTGAGTTGTAGGTACCATTACTCCGAATGATCCTATCTGACGTCATGAGTGAAGCCTAGAATAATGAGATAAGAATGATTGAGCTCGACTTGATAGAGGAGGAGTGTTCACAAACGCTGAGTTGCATAAAGCATTACCAAAGCAAGCAACAGTAAAAACATCACACAAACCCACATCAACAGCCAATATAGAAGGGATACCTCATCCTCAAGGCTATTCATGAACATGTGATCAAATTCTCAACTAACTGGAAAGGCCCATACATGGTCACTAAAGCCTTTGAGAATGGAGCCTTCAAGCTGGTGGACATGGATGGCAACAAGTGCACAAACCTGGTGAATCACTCGTACCTTAAGTTGTACTACATCTAAGTGCATGAAGCAAATAGGTAAATGTCCACTATGATGTAAAATTGGCAAAGGTGAGCAAGCGTTCGCTATGATGTTAAACTGGAACAGCTTCACTAACGTCCGCTATGACTATAAACTAGCACAGTACATTCGCTATGATGTAACACTAGCACAGCTAGTCCGCTACGATTATAAACTGGCACACCACATCTGCTATGATGTAAAACTAGCACAGGTAGTCCTCTATGACTATAAACTAGCATAGCTCATCTACTATGACATAAAACTAGCACAACACATCTGCTATGACATTAAACTAGTGCATACAGTCTGCTGGGACCTTAAACCAACACAACGATCTGCTAGGACCTTAAACCAGCACATGGTCTACCAAGACCTTCAACGGGGTTCATTGGACATCCCCAGCATGCATTTGCACCAAGTACACATCAAGCGAGTACGCACAGTGCCGATGTGGGGTGGGACATTGCAGTTCTAGAATGTAGTTCATGACATGAAGAGAACACCCTCTAGAACATACGCAACGCCGCTACACCTGGCATCTTGCTGATTCCCTAGAGATGTCATAGGACATCACACTAGCCCCCTAGACCTACCATCACCATGGCCCATTACCCTAATGGTAGTTCCTTGGTCATTTCCTACTGCTGGAGTTCCGACAGTATTGTGGCCCAGCCACAATATTGTTACCCTCCAGCTCCCTGCCAACATTTGGGCTCAAGTGACGTTTAGCTATGTGGTAGCTGATCCCATAGCTAAACTAAGAATGCATGCCTCAGGCAGGGATTCTAGAGCATCCACACTCACAGCAACTCCTCGCTTCTTTGATGCCAACTCCTCCACGCTAATGCTACTGAGGCCGCTGCTGGCCTTTCTACTTTGGACACCATGCACCAACAAAGGTGTCCAAGAGTTTCAACAATTTTTGCAGCAAGCAAGACCTTTGCCCTCATTTTGCATCATGGTTATTTCTTCTATTTCACTCTTTGTCGTGTTTGTAGGGTGCGGCTGGAGGTGCATCTCGCCACAGCAAAAGATGCTACAGTGTTGTGAGGTGATTGTCTAGACTAGCTTGGCTACCTTAGAGTGCACATCCTACCCTACCATCTAAGCTGCTTCCCTTTACCTTACTCCTGCACCTACAATTTCCACTCGCTCCCCTATTTTACAAGATTTTCCCAATACCTATTAAGCCCTTCTATTTGCTCAACTGCAAAGTCCATGACATACGTAACACAGCTTACTGCATGGGAAGTATCTGTAGGTAGGTTGAAGCCCCATAATGATGTAACACAACTCATTCCAGGAAAGAAACACCTATCCTACAATAAGATTGTTTGAAAATGTAAACAGAAAAATAGCCAAAGGAAAAAGCGTAAGAGAGTAAAAGCTCACACACACAAAACGTGCCTAAAACAAATGGCACGTAAACCATTTTGCAATCACCCTCTCCAAGCGTTTCGATGAGAGCTCGAAGGTCAGAAAAAGAAAAGATGACCACGCGAATGACTCCCTCAAGAGCACTCCGATAAGGGATTCTGTTAAGTTTCATCTTTATCCTTTTCCTGAACCTCCTTCCTTCCTGCTTCATCCTTTCCCCCTGCAAAAACCAATGCAACACTCTCAAGCACAACTAAGTGACATAACGATCACTGAACAACAATGTTAGCGTTTTATCTTCCATGGTGTTTCATATTCTTTGTCAATGTCTCTGGGCCCATCCTCTAGATGTCGACAAAGAGGGACCAATGAAATACCCTTAAACTTTTAGAGCATCCTTGCTTCACTAGGCTGTCACAATTCAGGCAGCGTCATCTCACTTTGGCAAGAAATGGATGTTTCGAGTTTAGGCTGTACAATTTGGCAAATTTTCTAGTTGGGTAATTCTTCTATCTAATAACCTACACAGAAGCGATGTGGAGAGTTATCAATGGTGCTAAAAATGCACAAAATAGTTTGGCAAGTTTTCTAGTTAAGGAGTTTTCTATGCTACACAATGCTATATAGCGTAGCAGGCTTTGAGAAATAGCTATTCAAGCAATCAACCATAAATTGTTGCAAGACAAGGTGTTACGCTATGCTACGCTACACAGTGTGGCATAGCGTAGCAAAATCAAGGCAGGAAGGCTCATCCCACTTAGTGATTTCAAATGCACTCAATCAGCACCTCTAACCTTTGAAAATAGTTTCTTTGCTCGACTCCAAGTTCTTCAGCAATGGCTCCTTCACCAAAAAATAGCAAACTTAGCAAAAAGTAGGCCATGTGGGTTGATATGCTATGCTACGCTACGTAGTGTAGCACAGCGTAGCAAGTCTACCAGAGCAACGAAAGGCATCTCAAAGAGCAGGATCAGCAAGTTTGCAAGTTTCACAATGCAGAAAGCAGAGTTTGCAGATTGGCGACATTTTCACAACTAAGGCCAGCTGCTACGCTATGCTACGCTACGTAGCATAGCATAGCGTGGCAAGTATGAAAAAAGCAGTTGGAGCACTTCAAAGGTTCCCAGAACATGCAGTAGGATGCAACCATGGTAGGCTTGTAATTACATCATGGCAGGCTTGTCCAACAGTCATGCATGTCCAACGATCATGCATACCCATGCAGCATAGACATGTCAACACGGGCCTAGGACACGTGATGTCCAAATTGCACCTTTCGTGTGCCCTTGGCCCTATAAATACCCCAATGAGCAATGGTGGGTGGCATGGCTAATGGGTGAATTGGCTGGCTAGCAAGCAAAAAGTTAGCATTGTATTCCTGAGCATTGTAAACATCTTTTTTGACACTGTAAAAAATTGACATTCTCGTTTGGCGTTCTACTCTACTCCTTCCTACTAGCCTCTATAGCATTTTGCATTGTTGACTCCTGAGTTTGCATTCAAGCATACAACTATCTTACTCTAAATGTCTTGGTTACTCTTGGGATCCCTGCACCCCTCAACGCCATACAACCAATTGTTTCCACCTTGACAGAGTGAAGTCATGTTCTTGAAGTGATGCATTTTCCTAACCGCATTTTACTTTTTTTTTTCTTTACTTATCATTGCATTTTACATCGTTTTCTACCCCTTTTGTGTCTAAATATTACTTTATGCAATAATTCCCATTTTTTTCAAATTATCCATTTGCAAAAGGTTATATTAACACCGACTAAGTCCCTATCTGATCGACCAGACTGTTCAGGGCACCCCGTTTCCATTTTATCCAGCATGGCCCTTGCATGGATTCGAGGTTAAGACTATCACGACCGATGACCTCTCGGTGTTTTCCAGCCGCCGATGTTTTTAGTCGCTACATTAACCATAATAGATGAACTCTAATTACTAGTTGTTATGGATTTGCTCATAGATGGTGGAGGAATCCTGATAATAAATTATTTCTTAGCTATAGATAGATTGATATCATTTTCCTTAGGTCATGATGTTAGTGCCCTTGAAGATGAAATACATATAACAAACGGTTATTTAGGGGCCAAAGGTGATGATGTCTATATAATAAAAGACATTCTAGGCTTTAGGTTTTGGGATTCAATGCTAGCTAGTGGTACCTTGATGAAAATTGGTTCTCTAGAAGGACTAGACAAATTGGATGCTTTGAAAGAGGCTATGATATAAGGATCACTATTGGTTTTTGGAGGGTTGGACTCATTAAACACTATCTTTCTATGATTAATCATCTTCTATAGATCATCCTTCAAGGCTAAGAGAAAATTAGTATCATGACCAGATAGTTGATTATAGTCAAAAATATATTAAACCTGAAGTATGTTGATAAGTGGGAATCATCTTTAGTTACTACTATTGGATCTTTGACAATCTCAAAAAGAATCTCATGCCTCTTATGAGTGTTTTTAGATAGTTTCTTATGTTGAATATGGTTATTTCTAAACAATTATTTAAGATGTTCAGAATGTTTCTTTGGTAGTTTTGTTTACTTAGATCTATCATTATACTGAAAGATAGGCTTTGGTTAGTTGGAAGCACTTGAGGTAGAATATTTAGATGGTGCAGAAGAAGCATTGGATTATGATGTCCTTTACCCCTCTATTTTTTTATTTTTTTTTCATCATTTGCTACACTCTAATAAAGTCTTACTACATGATGAAGCTATGACTCAAAAATACAAAGAAAAATAAATAACATTCTTACACAAGGAAGAAGGAGAAGATCTTTGATGAGAGGCATGTATACACTATGCCCAACCATACAAATTATAAGCATTCATGTACAATCTAGTCAAATTCTATAGACTTTAGCTCTCTAAATGCACATTATCTAGGATAGTCAATCAAGGAACACAATCATTGTCTTCTTAGTTTCACTTGTATAAATACAAGCATAAGGTTAAGTGTAACCAAGGCATAAAATTTATATAATTTTATCTTTTTATCTATTTTATCCTAAGCGTAAAAAAATTCATTAAGTATTAATTAATCTAATAAACTATTTAATGCCTTAAGCTAATTCCTAACACAAGTATTCGACCCCACTTACCATACACATCCTGAATGTGTTACAACATTTCTAAGTTACCAAGTGCTAGCACTACTTGGATTACCAAGCATTAATGTTATGTTTGAGGTGGTTGTACTTATGTGTATTAATTAATCTTATTTGATTAAGGACATGGAAGTAAATTTCATGAACATTAAAGTACATTAAAGCAAATGTTAAGCTCATTCTAAATGTTGCAAGGTATTCAAGAAATTCATCTTTATTGCTATAACATCAAACTCTCTAGGTACATCAATGCTTAAATAAGGATTCGCACACTTCTTAACAACTAGTATGAGCATATAGAATATATTCTAACTACTGAGAAAACAATCTACAAGAGCTTCCCTAAGCTATGGACTTAATGATACCATAAATGTCGTGGTGTACATATTTATACAGGCAGACATAGATGCCACATCAATGCATATGCATCAAGGCATTTGATCAATGATGATCCATCATGTCTCCACTACTAACTAAAAACTCATCCTCAAGTGAACAATAGGAGGATTGAACTTATTAAAAAATTTGGGAAGGTATGAAACCATTAACTAACTGACTAACTCAAAAACTAATGCTAAGTTCCTAAGTGTACGGCTTAAAAATGATTACAAAACATGGATGTTCATGAAAATAAAATTGAACACCTTTACAAAAACTGGTAACTAGGACTCCTCTAATGGTCAAAAATAAGAAGAATATCAAACGATCCCAAAAGGTGGAGCCTCTTGAGGTGTTGAAGGACCGTCCCCTGCTTTTGGTGCATGTGGTGGTTGAGGTTGAGGTAGTTACAACTATACTACTATAGTTGTAATGTCTAGTGGAAGATGGAAAGCATTCAGTAGTGCTTTCATCTTCTCCTCCTTACTCCAAGGATTAGACATAGTCCATGCAGCATCATCAATGTGAGCTAGTATTTGAACATCCCACAAATAAGGCATGGCTAGAAATAACTCCTTAATGTTAAAGAACTAGACAATGGATTATTTACATTCAATGTTAAAAACTTTAATAGAATTTTGTAATGCCTAGTAGTCATTCATCCTCTTAGCTAGGTTCTTCACAACTAATCATTAATCTACAGAGCACATGTAGAGAACTTCAAACTCAGCATTAGCAATTTCTAGCTTTTTCTCTCTGTCCTTGTGGTTCTTGAACTCACTTTCATACAAGAGATAAGATTTTCCCACTTGCTTCTCTAGTTTTGACCTTGGCCTTCTAATAATCAGCATTGTCAAGTTTGCATACCAGAGGTTGGCTAGCTTCATGTAGTCTTTCATCTCCTTGATCTACAACTCCTTGGATAAATTTTAGATTTTTTATGTGGTGAGGCCATCAAAGATGGATTTCCACACATCACCTCCTTGTTGGAGTTGCTAGAAGGACTCATTGAGTTTTCCCATTTCCAATTGAGTCTCTTTTTCATTGACCTTCTTAGCAATCCTAACCTAGTCTGTTTAATGATCTTTCACTTGTTCAAGTTTTAGGGCCTCATTCTTCTAGGCGGCTACCTTAATTGTTGTTTTTTAGTGAAGCACACAAACCTTAACCATAAAGAGACTGTGATTCTCAATAGTCAACCTCTTCAAATCCATATTAACCTTGGCAAGCTGCTCCTACTGTTTTCACACAAATTTTATTATTTATTCTTTTTGTGCCTTGATATTCAACAAGTGGTGACTATCTTGGATCAAAACTAGATTCTCCTTGCAAACCTCCAACAAGTACTTTCTAATGTTGTAGGTCGTGGCTTTTGCTGAGGATTGGTCAAAAACCATCATCTCCTTTGCGTGCTAGCCCTCTTGAAGTATGTGTTGAAGCTATAGAAAATCTTCATCTCTTGTTATGGCCTAGTTGAGCATGGTGGGATCAACTAGTTAGACCCTCAACTCTACAACCTTAGTAATGAATCATCGATTCTCAAACATAGCTATCTCGAATTGAGCATTGGTGATGATGATATTTCTCCTAGCCTCTAGTTATTCCATTTAGGTTGTAGTGATGGTATCTAAGATATCAAAGACCTCTGGAAGTGATTACTCAGTTCCCACCAGTTAGTCCAGTAACTTCACATGCTGCACTACACTTAGCCTCCCTCTTGCTACCCCTGTGGATGTTTGCACATCCTTGAGTGTAGCAATACCAAGAGCATTCAATGCCTCTACCACACAGTTAGCCACCACCTCTACCACTATCTCCTACCCTTGGTGTTCATCACCAAGACAATTTCCCTTTTTCCCTCCTACAAGTGCATCAAGAAAGTGGCAACATTTCCAAAAATTTCTAGGAATTATTATTATCTTGAGAGGGATACCATCACTTCTTGGATGTTAGGATTTAACCTTGTAGAAACTTGCATCCTTTCAATAGCAAATAGTAACGCAATCTCCTTCAACCAACTAATGGTTCTAGTTACCTCATTTAAATGGCTAATAGCTGGCTGGTAGACTGATCACCACCACTTAATCCTGCTTGTTGCTACTATAGGAGTTGCTCATGGAGCTTGTGCATGCGCTTAATGGTAGTGTGAGACTCTGTCATTATTTCTTCATGAGTGGGTGATGGTGGTGTCTTGTTAAACCCTAAAAATTATTTTAATTTAAAATAGTGTAAACAAGTATTTTGATTTTTTCTATTGTCTCTTCATATCGAAGATCATCAATTTCCAAACTATAATTCTATAAGAGCTAATGTTATCTATCTTCTTGGCTATCATAGGTAATCACAGCAATGATGGAAATTAGTATTGATGTCATCAATCTATATTGAGGTGATGATGAGTATTGATACCCTGAATCTCAGAAGGTGTAAAAGCTTGAAGAATAATCTAAGATATCAATCAAGATAAAAGTAGGTGATTTGAAATGATAATTAAGGAGGATTGAAGTAGTAATCACCATCAATTAGAATTTATTTATTTACATCAATTTATTTAATAAATATCAATTATCAAATTATTATTATTATATGCCTTTTTAGTACAAATAAATGTCTCCACTTTATGTTTGAGGGAGAAGAAAAGAGAAGAAGAGTTGATTCCCAAGAAAACACATGTCGAGTTGAAGTCAATTTTATTGACACTTATTTATTAAAGATTTGTTGAGCCTTGTGGTAACTATAGACCATTGGAGTCCATTGTCAAGTTTTTGAGGTTGCTACACTATAAAAACAACAATGCAAAATCAAAGATTAGATGAACTCTCCCTTATGATCCCCAAAATCCATATTATGTTTTTGATTTTAATTTGATTTAATCATAAATTTTCATTCTTGAACTTAAGATTAGAAGTTAGGATGAAAATTCATGTTTTTGCTTATGAGTGATAATCATAAGTATGGAATTTGATTTGATTCAATTCTAATAACTTTATATCCTAATGTTCTTTTTAACTTTTGAACTATATATTCATGAATACAATTCATGATTTAGTCACAAATGAGGTGACAGTTGAATCTCTTTAAAGATAATGAAGTAACCCAACTCCAAATTTTACCTATCTTGTCAAATTTTTTCCATTTCCAAGAGGCCAGCAAAGTGAATAGAAATCAAGAATTTTGTATGTTTTAATTTTGTTTTGTAATTTTATATTTTTTAGGTAAATTTTGATTTCTATTTCCTTCATTGAGTAATTTGAGAAATGGTTTATTTTCCTTTTTTTCCCTACATAAAGAAAATTAAAAATAAGTACAAATCCCAAGAATCAACTCCTCTTATTGCCCAACTAGCTGAGACTATCAAAAAAGTTGTAATTAAAGCAGCAATAGTAAGAGTCATCAAATTGGTTTGTAGAATCTTAGGAATGGTATTCCACAAATGTGCCAAAGAAGACTATGCTTGTTAAATGAAATTGAAAAAGCAATCAAAGAAACTAGCATGAATTTAGCCTTCTATGAGCACTCTTAGTCTTTACAAACACACACAAGTCTATGAAAAAAAAAGGGAAACCAATAGGATTAAATTATAACTATTCTTCCTCTTTAACAAAGCCAAATTCCAGAGTAGGAGAAGAAAGAACATAAAATAACTTTTCCATATATGTTAATCCTCTATTTGGTATTCCAACTACTACCATATCAACCATGAGTTCAACTACGAGGGTAGGATTTCAAATTACTACCCCAATATCAACTTATGTAACCACAATAGAAAGGACTACCCAACTAGTAAATACTTTGAATTTACAAACTCCATCTACATCACTAGCCTCTATTTGTAATCAATTTCACAATATGATCCTCTTCACATATACCCCCTCCTTTTACCCTTGGTACAATTCCTCTTTCCTTTGGTAGTGTAAGATCTAATATTCTAGTTGGATATACTTACTTAGAACAAACTCTAGGAGATTTATTAAATCAAAGGACATAATTATACCTCAAGGACCATTATTTGTTTCACAAGGAAGAGATGTAGAAGTTAAAAACATTCACTTATTACCTATCTTTAAAGGAAAAAATGATGAATATCTAGTTACTCAAATAAAAGAATTTGAAAACACAATGGCCATGTTAGCCCCTCAAAGTGGGGATAGAACTAAAATGATTACTTTAAAATTAACCTTAAAGGACAAATTTTATTTTTGGCTAAAAATCCTTATAACACAAATTAGGTCATGGGATGAATTTAAGTATGCTTTTCTACAAATATTTCTCGCTAATGATAGGCTATATTCATTGAGAAAGCAATTAATGAGTTTTATGCAACATGAAGATGAATATTATCAAAGTACCTTTGATAGGTTTAAAGGATTATTTTTAAAGAATCCAAACCATGGATTTCTAGCCCATCAATTAATTAAAATGTTTGAAGAAGGCCTATTACCCTATTGTAGGCAAAATGTTAACTTTACATGTTGTGGAAATATCTTAAATGTCATACCAAAAGATGGGGAGAGAATTATAGATTCATTGGTAGATCAAAGTAAAAAATGGCCAAAACCCAACATTATGCAAGGGATGATCAAATAAATAGAATAGTTAAATAAAAAAAGTGGATGATTTGACATAATTGATTAAGAAACAAGCTCATGGAATTCAAACTGAAGCATGTAGCATGTGTGGTAGCCCCCAACTTGACCATACAACCTACCTAGCCTTGTTATATTGTCAAGAATAAATGCAAGAGTTAATCAATGCTTTTCAACAATATAGAGGCCAATCAACAATGAGCTTTCCTCAATGATCATTTTACCCACAACAATATCCTTAAAATAATTTTAGGCCATTTAAGAATCCAACTAATGAACACTTGGACAAACTCACCCAAAGCCTTACTTCCTTCATAGAAGAAAGTAGACAATTCACAAATGAGACAAGGAGAATATTGAAAGACTTAACTAGAAATGAACTACCATCTCAACCTAAATCAAATCCTACATCTCAAAGAAATGGAAAGGAACAATTGCATTCAATCACTACAAGGACTAGAAACATAGTTGAGCCTAAGATTTCAAGAAATAAGAACCCAAGAAGAAGTTTAGCCACAAGTATTAAATGAAGAAGATCAACCAAATAGGGAAATAGAACAACCACTACTCTTTAGACAACCCATTTTACCTCCTTTGCCTAAATGATTATAAGAAGATTTCACCACTAAATCCCATCTTGAAAAAATGTTTAGTGAATTGTATTTACATATTCCTTTGGAATAAGTAGTAAAAGATACACATCTTTATGCTAAATACACCTCCTTTGGAATTATTTATGTTATAGCTAATAGTAAATGGTTAAGTGCTATTACTGTAGTTCCAAAAAAAGGTGGAAAATGGAGAGTTTTTGTAGACTATCAATAGTTAAACCAAAATACAAAAAAGAACCATTTTCCATTACCTTACATAGATCAAGTTTTGGAAAAATTAAAGGGACATGAATATTACTATCTATTGGATGGATTTAGTGATTACAATCAAGTAGCCATTACCCCCAAAGATCAACATAAAAAAACCTTCACATGTCCTTATGGAACTTTTGTTTATAGACAAATGCCTTTTGGCCTTTGTAATGAACCAACTACTTTCCAAAGGGCTATGATATTAGTATTTTCTAATATTTTAGAAGATTATTTTGAATTTTTATGGATGATTTTTCAATCTATGGGAATACTTACGATGAAACATTACAACATCTTGAACATGTCTTAGATAGATGTATTAATAAAAATTTAAAATTAAGCTAGAAAAAGAGTTACTTGATGGTTACAAGTAGTAGAGTATTAGGACATGTTGTTTCTAAAGATGGGATAAGGATGGATGATGAAAAAGTAAGCGTCATATCTATACTTCGAACTCCAACTAATTTAAATACTCTTCAATCTTTTCTAGGACATGTTGGGCTTTATATGTGATTTATCAAAGATTTTTCAAAAATTGCTAAACCATTATACATGCTCTTGAACATAGATGTTACATTTTTTTGGAGTAATGATTTTCAAGAATAATTCTTAGAATTAAAGAAATGAGTAACTACCACTCTTATATTAAATGCACCTGATTGAGATTTTCCATTTGATTTAATGTGATGCTAGTGACACAACAATAAGGGTATTTTTAGGACAATACATTAATAATAAATCGTGAATGATTTATTATGTGTTCAAAAGCCTAGACCAAGCCCAAATAAATTACAACTACAAAAAAAGAATTATTAGCTATTGCATATGCTCTAGATAAATTTGGACATTATCTAATAGCATATAAAATTAGAGTATATATTGATCATTCAACTATTAAATTCTTAGCTACTAATGAGATGGTGTTTACTATTCCAAGAATATGGCCTTGATATTTTAGATAAAAGTAGTAGGAAAAATATAGTAGCAGATAATCTTTTAAGACTAGAAACTACTGAGAAGAATCATACACAAGAAGTCTTTCATGATGAATTTCCTAATGAACAACCTTTGTTTACAAAGAAGGATCCTTCATTTGCTAGTAGAGCCAATTATCTAGCCACCATGAAGATCCCTACTAATTGGACTAAGGAAGAAAAGAAATCTTTCTTACACACCATATCTAGATACATTTGAAGTAGTCTGTGTCTCTATCGAATCTGTAAAGATAATATAGCAAGAAGATGTGTAGCTTAGAATGAACAACAAGAAATTCTACATTTGTGCCATGATGATTTAGGAGGTGGCCACTTTGATAGCAAATGCACTGCAATTAAAATTTTATAAAGGAAAACTCTAGGCCTCAATTTTTAAAGATGCACATAAGTATGTGCAAGAATGTGATAAATGTCAATGAATGGGAGCCATAACAAAAACACATGAGGTGCCCTTAAACCAAATTTTAATAATAGATTTATTTGATGTCTCAGATATAGATTTTCTAATACCATTCCTACCATCTAATGGATGTCAATACATTTTGGTTTGTATAGACTATGTCACTAAATGGGTTGAAGCTAAAGCTATCCCAACAAATGATGTTAAGGTAGTTGTAGCATTCCTTAGAGAAAATATTTTAACACATTTTGGAACTCCATGAGCAATCATTAATGATCAAAGAACCCATTTTGTAACTAAAATAATGAAACAATTCCTTAAGTCTTGTGGTATCCAACATAGGATAGTTATTGCCTATCATCCTCAAACAAATGACCAAGTCAAAAATGCTAATAGAATTATCTTGAATATATTAACAAAGACTATATGTACTAAAGGGAAGGATTGATTTAAAAAATTACAAGATGCACTTTGGGCTTATAGGATTACCTATAAACCAAGTTTAGGATACTCACCTTATTAATTAATTTATGGTAAGTTATGTGTATTACTAGTTGAACTAAAATATCAATCTTTGCGATTAGCCCAACAACTCAATTTTGATGAAGACATGAACTAGGCTGCTTAAATCAATCAACTTCACAAACTTGGCAAAATGCAGGTACATGCTCTTGATAAGCAAAATATTTTAAAGAAATAAATGAAGAATTTACATGATAAGAACATTTTTATGAAACATTTTTCTATAGGTTCTAAAGACCTTTTTTATAATATAGGATTACATAAATTTCCAAAGAAGTTAACAACTAGGTGGAAAGGCCCTTTTTTAGTTGTTCAACCCCATGCTAATGGAAGTGTCTTGATATCACCTATGGATGATTCCTCAACTACATTCCTCATAAATGGACAAAGACTTAAGTTATATTATCAGCATCACCTTGAGGAACCCAAAGAAGATGAATTAGTATAGCTAAGTAACCCAACTTATCCCACTAATGCTAAAAAACATGACAAAGACTCATTAGTAGTCCTAGCTTGTAATCAAAAAAAATCTTATGTCATAATGTAAACCAATTTATATTTTGCAAATTTATCTTGAAGAATGTAAAGGGGAATAGTATTTTCTATTGTTAGTTGGAAGTTTAAAGAATTCATTCACATCATGTCTAAAATGCAAGGAAGAAGGACAACTCCTCCTACCTTCAGATAGGCAGGTTTAAACCCAAAATCCAACTAAGGATGAACCTTAGGTGAATAAGTGTATTACATGTAATAAACTTCATTGTTTTAAAAAATACTCTATAAGTACAAAAGATCATAAGTCAAATAGGCTAAATGGCTTAGATTAGGCCAATGCTTATAAGTATATGGTTTCCATTAATTATCTACTTGGATAAGTCAATACGATGAACAAGGTGTGTTATTTTGGCTCTAGCATCTAATGTGGCAAAGCATTTAGGACTTGATTAGTATGAGAATCCCATTCAATTGAACAATACTAACTAAATTTAGCTCCCACAAGAGCCTCATGATTGAAGCTAGCCAAATATAGAAATTCTTCAATAAAAAAATAGAGGAAAAATAAAAAACTTTTGATAAAAAAAAGAGAAAAAAACTAATATTATGAAAAAAGAAAAAATGAACCCACAAGAACCTTCAATCATGAGTAGAGCCACACTCCCATAAGAACCTTATAATTGGGATGATGCTCTAAGCTCACAATTCCAAGCATCCCATAAGAATCCCCTTCTATGAGTAGAGTGATTATGGGTGGAGTATCAGTCACCAATCAACCATAGATGCCATCACTTTAGAGCTAGGATATAACATGGGAAGAAAAATATTGATCTTTCTTTAGTAAGCATCCTAATGGATACCCTCAATTCTAATCATTTATATTACTCAATTTATTTAGTTCTCCTACTTCTACTTATTTGTACCTAAAAGATTCTTTTTTTTTCTTTCCATTCTTGTTTTTATTCATTTTTCTATTCCTCTTTTTCATTCTTTTTATTTATCTTCCCATTTTTCCTTTTCATGATCATTTATTATGCCTTGTGGTACTTTTGTGCTTGGGTTTTCCTTGTGTTTCGAATCATATCTTCCATAGGTGTTAGTGGTCAAGATCCCTACTATGTGACAAATGATGGATACTAACACTTGTTTCACTCAATGTCATTTGTCCATTGTCCATCCTTGGATGAATAAAACCTAGGGCAATTCTTGTTTTTAGCATATCATTTGACCATATTTCCTTTTAATTATTTATCTTTGCAAATAAACCTAGTTATGTTACATACCTTAGTTTAATTAAGGGAAAGATAACCAATTAATAAAGGATATGATAGTAGGGTATAACCAACTTAGAAGCTAAGCCAAAAACAAGTTAGAAAATCAGTTAGATGTAACGCATCTCAAAACCTTAAATCATAGGAAAGGTTTAGACCATGAGTTTATAAGAAATTCTTCCACCTAATGAAGCAAACCTTATCAGGTGATGTTATGCCCAGTTAATCCCAAGAAGGGCCTTCCTAACTAAGTTATATGTGGACTCATATCCAAAAACAAAAATTTATTATCAGTAGAAGAATAAACAAAGTATAAATTTATATCGATTGTCTTGATTTAGGGTGATTAGGATATTTATAAGTATCAAAATAACATCAAAGTATCGATGTCTATCAATAAAATAAAAGAATCATAGTTTACCTTGTATTGAGAGACATCTCGAGCTCGATGTCCTACTGCAATGATTAACTATGATCTATAGATTCCAATGACTAGGTTCGATACGATGGTGATGAAGTTCAACGTTATCAAAGAAATTTTGATCTAATCAATGAAAATCGATGCCAACATATGGATATATATTAATCTACCTAATTGATTTTTAAAAATAGTAAATTCTCACAAATATTTCACATCTAAATAGAACAGGTTCAACATGACTCAATATGCATTTTCATCTTGGTAGCCTAGATCGATAAGAATCGACATGCGTGAGAATTTCTAGAACTCCTCAAGTTTTATCAATGCATTCACGATGTCAATCAATATCCTTATCAATATTTATAGCCCCAATAGATAAGAATTAATATGTATCAAAATTTCTCGAACATCTTGAGTTTTATCAACACAACTTTGATGAGCATCAATATGTATGCAACTTGAATCAAGGTTGCAATATGGATTGACTATGTTAAAAAATTTTAAATAATAATAATATATTCATGAGGAGATAGTTTCTATTATAAACCACTGTCCCACCTAAATCACATGTATTTTTCTTCAAACAAGGTTAGGGCAAGTGACACATTTTCCTTTCCTACAAGTTCTAGACTAATAAACTATATCACAAGCTCTTGTTTGAACAACAACAACATAGTGAGGTCAAGGTGGTAATGTGGAAAGGTGACACTAGTGTAGGAAAGAATATAGCTTTGATTTTCTCCTTGTATCTTTATCTAGGCACCACAATAGCCTTTTCTTTTTCTTGATTTCATAAAGTACAACAAAATGTTATCATTTTTAGGGTTTTCCCCATATAATCTCATGAAGAGTTAATCTTCTTATTCAATTTTGCAGCATAAATGGTTGAATCAAGTAGCACCGAGAAAAAGGTGCAAGTCTGAATCTAATAGAAGAACCCATTGATAATTTTGATTTGTTGAATGTTTTATTTTTTTATTAGGTGCCCAAGAGTGAATGACTGAAAATCACTCCATGGCATTCAAAGGCTAACTACATGAAATAGTTCAATCACTTGGACACATAGGTGCTTCAAAAACTAGAGGCCATGGGTTGTGGGGTTTTTATCTAACCACCTCTTAATTGGTACATGTAGGAGAAGGTTCTAGAATTCTACTAGAACCTCAAACGTCATCTATCTAAGGCCAACCCTTCAAAGCACTACTTGGTGTCTTTCACTTGGAAGACATGCGTCAAGATCATGGTGGACAAACTACAAGAGTGATTCAGATTTCCAACCCATGGAGATAACATCTTTAGGTTGAAGATGAGTGCTAAAGAAAAATATGAACTATTTCATCAATTCATTAGTGAGAGGAATAGTGGCTGACTGCAAAATTAGGTCTTGCACTTTCTAAACCTTTGACCAGAGCACAAGGTGATGACAAGGATGATTGTGACTAATGTCCTTTCATCAACACATACCACTTATGTACTCAACCCTTTCCTCTAAGTGATGAAGGCACTGAAGTAAAGGGAGGAAGTAAATTTTGCTTACCTCCCAATTAGGTACCACGTCTATTACTATAATGATGATGCTTTGAAGTTGTGCTTCCCTTTTCTCATCTCAGCAATCTTGTGGAAGTGTGAAGTGTCTAAGCTATAGATGCACGCAAAGGTACATCTTTCTATCCTAAAGAAAGATGCTTCACCTAATCATTGAGAATCTACACCAAGTTAGCCCATTCCTATAGGAATCCCAGTAGCCGAATTCTTCCTTAGCACCTAAACCCAATGAGCTTCATGACTTCCAAGATAAAGTCCAGTCCCAGCTTCAAGAGCTTTAGACCACTTAGTGGGAAATTCTTTTAGTGTTGCAACAGGTTAGCTCTACTATCACCGCTCTGGATAAGAGGATGACAAACATTGATAAACATGTCCATCCTTAGATCCATAATGATGATAAAGTGGAGAAGCCCTCTTATTTTGAGAAGGATATGGCTATGGACATGGAAGCAAGCTTTGATGCTTGATCCAACCACAATTGAATGTTATTTTATTTTTTTAATAATGTACTACTATGGCCACTTTTGTTCTTGTTAATGGCCATTTTTAATATTGTGACTTTTTATATAAATAGGGTATGTGATGTTATTCTTCTATATAATGTTTAATGTCATGTTTATGTTATGTTATATCCTTATTACACTTAGTTATTTTTTTGTTTTCCACCTGTTATGACTAGGCACTAGCCATAAGCTAGTTGGGGATTGTGTTAAACCCCATAAACTATTTTAATTTTATATAGTGTAAAAATGTATTTCTATTTTTTTTATTAGTTCTACATATTCAAGATCATCGATTTCTATAGTATAATTCAATAAGAGCTAATGTTATCCTTTTTCTTAACTATCACATGTAATCACAATAGGGATGGAAATCAATATTGATGTCACCAATCTATATTGAGGTGGTAATGATGATCAATACCTTGATTCTCGGAAGGTGGAAAATCTTGAAGAACAATCTTGGATATTGAACAAGGTAGAAGCATGTGATTTGTAGTGATAATCAAGGAGGATTGAAGCAATAATCAACTTCAATTAGCATTTATCAATTGATATTGATTTATTTGACAAATATTGATTATCCAATTATTATTTTTGTATGTCTTTCTAGTATAAATGAATACCTCCACTTTGTGTTTGAGGAAGGAGAAAAGAAAAGAAGATTTGATACCCAAGAAAACACATGTTGAGTTGAAGTCAATTTTCTTAAAACTTGTTTATTGAGAATTTGTTGAGCCTTATGATAGGCTATTGAGGTTGCTTCATTGTAGAAACAATAAGGCAAACTCAAAAATTAGGTGAAGTCTCCCTTGTAATCCCCAAAATCCATATTAAGTTCCTAAGTTCAATTTGATTTAACCATAAATTTTCATTCTTGAACATAAGATTAGTAGGATGAAAATTCATGTTTTTGTTTATGAGTGATAGTCATAAGTGTAGCATTTGATTGGATTTGATTCTAATCACTTTATATCTAGATGTTCTTTTTGACTTTTGAACTATTCCTCCATAGATATGACTCACGAGTGAGTCATAGATGAGGTGATAATTGGATCTCTTCAAAGATAATGAAGTAACCTAGCTTCAAATTTCTCTTGGCTCATCATGGCTACTCCTCTTCTTGCAACTTAGTGGTTGCTTTATCCTTCATCATCTCTTACCAAGATGTAGTAAGAGCATGACACAACATATCATTGGCATAGCGGGCTATTTGTTTCCTTTTGCATAATATTTAGATCATTCCTTCCACACTCATTCTCTTTGAAGTGCTTCTTCATTTTGAGGAACATGAGCAGTGGAAGGTTGACAAGGAAATTACTACTTAAAGTAGCACATGCATGAGTAGAAAAGGTTGTGATTTTACTTGACCTCACCATTGGATTGAGGTGATAGGTTGCAATTTTGAAGTATGCTCTTTTTGCCTTAGTGAGCACTCCATAACACTACTACACCCATTCTTTCTTCACCTTGGGGTCCTCCTATGCTGAAATATCTACCAAGGTTTCCCTAGTATCTAGCAACCTAGGAGCTTCTACAATGGCCTCCACAAAGTAGGACACACTAATACCCTTTATTTTCATCATGGCATCAACCTGCATATTAGTCCAGAAGTAAGGATAGGCCACATGAGAGAGCTTTGAAGTTGTCTTCTAGCCTCTTATAATGCTAAGTCCAAGAAAGGGCCAAAATTAAGTTCTTGAAGAGCTAAACCTTTGACCTCCTTGGAATTGATTTGCTTTAGGTAGGCTTCCATCAAGGTGCCTTCTCAGTTTGGTCCAAGGCTAGGCACATTATCTTGTTGTGATTGCCCAATCTTAGTTGTGGGAATCTATTGGATAGACTCCACTTTGGGCTCCTTCCAAAGAGGTCCTATCAAATGTATCTTTGTTGCTTCCTCCTCAGGCTACTACTATGTTTGGCCCCTTCCTCCTCTAGGCTACTTATCCCTCTATTAAGATGGTCCTCCTTCCTATGGTTATTTTTGTCTCAATGTAATCTATAATCACAACATGACCAAGGATTAGTATTTGATGTGTACCTTAGAACATTTGAAAACTTGTCTTCTTTGATCAGTTACAGTTAAGCTAAGTTGTCATTATGGCAAATTTATAATTTTAACATTAATTTATTTGAATAGTTACCAGAGTTCATTTGTGAGGTTTAACTGTGGTGGAATATTGATATTTTCTATTATTTTATTAGTTAAACCTTGTGGGAGTTAGAAAAATTTCAAGCAAGTTTCTATTAAAAAGCTAAGACATAAAGCTCATCTCTGGTAGCTACATGATCAAAGAACAAAGTGAATTGGATAGGCAATATGAAAGTTATGGGCTTACAAAAGCTTTGGACTCCAAAAACTGCAAAATCTCCTTTTTTGTTGAGTGAGAAATGTGAAAAAATGACTTAAGTCCCCACAGTTATTTATAGGCTTTTGCACTACATCAATAGGGATGAGTCGATGAGGATGCATCAATGCAGCCACAAGATAAAATTTTTTCACATGAAAACTAAGTAAAAATAATGAGTTTTGAAATGAAATTAGAGTTTGGAGAAAGCCAAAAAAACAAGCCTAGAATACTAGGAAATGCTTGAAGAGGGCTTAGAATATTCAAAAAACATTTAATTAGGAGATCAATGGTCAATGAGTGCAAAATTGAATGAAATTGATGTGGAATGTGTAGGATTTGAAAGTGAGATGGCTAACAAATAATAAATTTAACCAACCCAACCATGGAGTATGTAAGTGGGTCCTCCTCATAGTAAGCTCATACACTTAATGCCCTTGCATGTCCTCAAACCAAGGAGTCCATGGGCCCCAAGGATGATTAATGGTTAAGGATCGTTAAAGACCAAATCACCAAAGAATTCATCAAACAATTTTCACTGTTTACTAATGAACTCATCAAAAAGATCATGACCAAAGATAGTGAGGTGGTTAATGAAAAGAAGTGATGGATAAGAGAGAAATGGAATGGAGTTACCTGTGATGATCACATAAAGTCCCTTGTGGAAGATGTGATTAATGAGGAATTGAGAACTTCCTTGCATAGTTTGAATCAAGACCATCCACTTCTAGTGACTTCGCATCAACACTTGAGATGATTTCATCCTTCAAGAAACAAGAACATTCCCATAGACCACACACACCATTCCCAAAGTAGAAGGAAATGGAAGTAGGAAGTGAAGAGGGCCTTAGTTAGAAGGACACCTTCAGGCATGGATAACATGTTTTTCCAACCCCATAACTAGTTCTTGTAGCCTATTATTGTATCTAAGGAGTGTGCTTTGAATTCCCGTCATTATTATATTTTTTCAAGTGGGAACCACACCATGAAAAGACATTACTTCTTATTATTGGTTGATAGCATAATTGTGAGAAATCCATGGAAACACTCATGTAACTCAAAGTGCAAGTAGGTGCAAAAGTGATAAATCCCTTTGAAGTCACACCCTTTTCCATCCACTTAATTCATCCCAAGTTTGGAAAGTACAAAGTTCACTAATTCATTATAAGCTTTTTATTAATAACAGATCTTATATTTCCAAAATGAGGAAGCATCATAAAGTTGAGTGGAGTGATGGATGACATAGGTTCACTACCTATTAACATGAAAAGAATCAATGTCCCATTAGTAAACATCAAAATTCCAAAATGAAATCCAACCATTTGCACTTAAATGATTGATAAACTTTAAACCACCATCGATAGTAGTTGTATCTTGCACAAAGTACTAATGCCAATAAAGAAAAAACATAGAAACATAAAAAAAATTCAAATAACCAAAATAAGGCAAAATATAGAAAAATTAGAAAAGACTTAAGAAAATGGAAATAGTACTAATGATATTGCAAAACAAAAATTTTAAAACTAAGGAGCCACTTTATTTGATATTAGCATGGATGGCCATCTCCCCCATAACCAAGTTGGAAGGAAGAGATTTGAAAGATTCATACAAACTAAGCCATCGCAGATGGTAAACAATCAAAGACAATTGTAGTTTCTACTCCTTACATATGATGGTCAACAACCAGCCACTTGAGCCATGCTTTCTAAACAAGAATTTTTGAGGCTCTCAGCTATTTCCAGGCATATTACTTGTTCAACCTCCCTTTCAATTATCAGCCACTAAGTGTCCTCTTACTTAGTGGTTATTTCTTATAGACACCTTTGAATTGTTGTGACATTAGCATAATGTCTGCATTCTGAAGATGATATGCTCTTTATGGTGAATAGTTTATGCATGTAGTGGCACTCTATCACTATATATGATGCATGGGACTTTATTATTCTCTATTTTACTAAATTCATTCCCCCTAGAGATTTCTATGGAGAGATCTCTTATCCCCAACCATGCATTTATAGTACTAAACCATCCCCTTCCCATGATAATAAGGAATACCCCTACTATTCTCTACATTGATCACTAGGAAATTGGTGGCATAAGACAACTTACAAATAATAGTCATGATGTACTCAATCAGTCCCAAGAAATAATGTTGGATTGGCCTACCAATTCCAACCTTATATTGCTTTCTTTTAGTGGAGGCAATTTCCAAGCTTTGTACATCACCTATGAAATCAAATTGAGTTTGGAACCTAAGTCCAAAATATCTTTACAAGGTTTGTTTCAAGCAATCTAAAAATATATAAGGAGACTCCTAGAATCGGATCTATTCTTGGGAAGATGGCCAACCTTTATCCAATTAGTAACGACATAGATCAACATGGAAATGTGCAATTAGGGAGTTCTTTGGTTCAAAGGAGTCTTAATAGATATCATAGAGGATGTAGAAGTAGGGTTCACAGCCACATATGTTTATGAGGGCTTTGCATGACTTTTGGTTGTAAAGAAATGTCTGTTATGAGCCATTGATTCAAAACCACTCGACTAAGAAGTTGTTTGTATGTTTGTTATGGCTACGCTAGGATCTCACCTTGCATAGATGGAATAGGTGGCAAAGGAGTTGAGGACAATGATGCAAAGATGGAAGGATGAGAAGGATGATAAGTAAATTGGGATTCCCCCTTTGAAGACGATGCTCTATAATATTTAAGAGGGTAGTAGTGATGTTAGAAGGAAGTGTAACTAGAAGAGTCACAAGAGGAGATAGGTCATTGAACATAGTACTCATACAAATCTAGCTAGTGGTAAGGGTACTCTTGCCTTGGTGGTGGCATCCCCAACGACTATGGGTGTTTCCACTACTAGTATTTCTCATCAGGTTAAGGTGGCACTCCATTTAGATAGTAGGCTTGTTGGTGGAACTACTAATAGTTGCCTTGGAGATGAGGTAACCTTCTAGTTATTTGTTGTTTGTTCAATCTAAGATTCAATGCATACATCCAGGATTCCTAAAAATGTGACATAATTAAGAAACATTTCTTAGGATATTCATATTGACAAATGACACACCCATCATCATCTATTTTGGAATATACAACGTCTTCTACTGTAGCAACCTTGCCCTTACCATTATGATGGGCATGTTCAGGTTCCTTTTTCTTCCTTCTATCACATTCACTACCTCCTTGGTTTTTATTCTCCTCAGCAATTCTTAGAGTAGT
Organism: Gnetum montanum; assembly: GCA_015680685.1. Taxonomy (NCBI): domain Eukaryota; kingdom Viridiplantae; phylum Streptophyta; class Gnetopsida; order Gnetales; family Gnetaceae; genus Gnetum; species Gnetum montanum. Next base: position 177,813 of record MNCI01017629.1, read on the forward strand.
TCAAAATTTTTCATCCAAGGAGTCTTACATTTTTTCAACCTTGGAAAATATTTTAGAGATAGATTTTTGTATCAACAAGGTTTTCTATTGCACCACTTCAAAGGATGGTACTTCCTTCCCATTGTCAAAAAAATGAGCCTCCCTCTTTCAAAGAGAGGGATCCCTATTGTACTCTTCTATACTTTCTCTCTTTTTTAGTTCATATTCCTCCTTATCCACTTACTCAATTAACCTTTAGATCTTATGGATCCTTAAATTTGAAATCCTCCCTTAGGCATAGACCCCAAGAGTTCTTCTCATTTCAGTTTGGAAACCATCTATGATGTGGTGCAGCTAATCCCTTTGAGAATAGCCATGGCATGCGAATCAATAGAACAAGGAGTAGCACCTACTCATCACCACATTTAAGGATTCATGAGTTTTTTGTTTCCATCCTTTTATTTTCCTTCTTAGGTTGGACACTTGAGAGTACATCTGATACTTATCATTAAATAATTCAAGCATCGTACTCCACCTCCAAATGGATTCTAGTTTCAAGGATCAATACCAACTTAAAGCTTCCTTGATGAGTTTCCTAGCAAATAGCTTCAACTTTTATCACTTATTTTCCACATTCTATTAGGCATAGGGATCGTGGAAGGCCTACAAATGATTTTGTGAATCTAAATTATATCCCCCTCCAAACTTAGTAATATTATTCATATCTAGTCATTTGATTTGGCTATCCTTCACATGCCTTGTTGGGATCCTAACAGCCTCTACAATGTTTAATGTGTTTTTCATTGCAAGTAATGGCTCTTCATAGTCATAGTAATCCCGATGGCCCCTCTCATGGAAATGATGCCTATGATGAGTCATGCTATCCCTTCTTTCTTTATGATGATCCTCCCTTGATTAACCATGATCTTAATCATTACAGTGGGATCAATAATCATACCAATCTCATCGTTTACCTCCATCATGATCCTTGCTGCCCCTTTGGATTTCATTGAAGTTGGAGAAGGAAGATGATAAGGATGAGGAAGGAGAAGAGGAAGGGGAGCCACCACTAGTGTAGTGACTACTTCTTCCTCTTCTTTAATCCCTACCATGATCACCATGTTTTTCATTATCATGGTGCTTGTCCTCATTCCTATTGTAACTACTCCCAATTGAGGCCTCCTAATCTTGGGATCCATTCTTCCCAACAACAAGATTGTCCATAGTGTACTATAGTCTTCGATTAAGTGTCCCCTCATCAAAGAGAGGAGGAGAATTTTTGTATTAAGAGGTCCCTGAAAAGAAATGCTCTTCCTCATTATGTGTTTGGAGGAACAAGTAGGTAGAACCCCATTTACCCTTGGAGGCCTCATACCGGGCTTCCATTTGCTGATCTTTTCTTTTTTGTCCCTTTGTGGGATGATAGTCCTGATAGGCATAATCTTGCACTTCGTATTCAAAATTTAGTCCTACAATGCCCAGCTTGATGAGATTCTTCAAGAGCATTGCAAGAATAGATCCATTGGAAGGCAACATTACATTGCCTACCATGTCCCTCCATCATAGTTGCTCATCCTAATGTAGGATGAAGGTGAAGTCTAGAGTGAAAGAATTTGAATGAGTATAGACCATCTTAAATTTTTGCAGCATTGGCATCTTTTGATCTTCTTATCTCTGTTGATTAGAATTACTCATAAATCATGGTGGGAAGGTCTCCCTATGAGAAGAAGCCATGTTAGTTCTAAAAAATAGTGTGCTTATGTTGTTATTATTTATCTTAATTATGTGACCTTAGGATTTGCTACAACGTCATTGAATGATTCAGTAACTTTCTAAGTAGTGCATGTAATTAACTAAAGTCCCCAGCAGCGATGCCAATAATAAGTGAAAAGTGTACCCTACATCCAACCATACAAATTAAAAGCATTCACATGCAATCCGGTCAAATTATATAGACTTTAGTTCTCTAAATGCACATTATATAGGATAGTGAATCTATGGATGCAATCCTTGTCTTCTTAGTTCCACTTGTATAAGTGTACGATTAAGTGTAACCAAGGCACATGATTTGTATAATTTTATATTTTTATCTATTTTATCCTAAGCATAAAATAAAGTGATTAAATATTAATTAATCTAATCAAATATTTAATGCCTTAAGCTAATTCCTAACATAACTATCCAACACCACCTACCGTACACATCCTAAACACATTACAATGCTGCTAGGTTACCAAGTGCTAGCACTACTAGGATTACCAAGCATTAACATTATGTTCAAGGTGGTCATACTTATGTGTATTAATTAATATTATTTAATTAACTAAGGACATGAAATTAAATTTCATAAATGATAAAGTGTATTAAAGTAACCATTAAGCTATTTCCAAATGCTACAAGGTATTCCAAGAAGTTCATCTTTATTAATGTCACACCGAAGTGTCCAAGTACATCAATGCTCAAATAAAGATTTATATACTTCTTGACTTCTAATGTGGCCACTTGGAAAATATTCTAACTACTAAGAAAATAAACTGCAAGAACTTCCCGAAGCTATTGACTTAATGATGCCATAAATGCAGTGCATGCACACATTTATATAGGCAGACATAGATACCACATCGATGCATGCCCATTGACCTAGCCCATCAATGATGATTCATCAATTTTACCAAAAGAATATAATAGAAAATTTATTAAATTTAATGTCCCTTTTAACCTCTCTCCTTTAGGTATTTATAGTTTTCAAGCTTGTAACAAAAGTGATGAGGTAGCATATGAGATGAAGGAAGATATCATGTGAGGTAGCCCATGAGATAAGGCAATGTACCAAGTGAGGAAACACATCATGTAAGGTTATGCAAAAGTTGACATGGTGCACCACATGAGGTAGCCTCATGTCAATAATGTACTACCACATACCAAAACAAGCCTAAAATATAGAATTAAGTGCACACAAATAATTTTATACGTCAAGGCTTACATAGAGATACAAAATTGCTACCAGATATCTCATCAATTAGTAAAATAATAAAAATAATTTTTTACAACTAAGGTATATTTTTCTTTCAATGAGAGTTAAAAGCATGGCCTCCTACTTACTAAATAAGAAATTTAATCAAATGAGCTATGATAGCTTAGATTATAATGCTTATTAAACAGTAGGGTAATCAATCAAGAAATCTCTTATTGATAAGAAGGGAATTTTAGAACTTGAAATAATTTATATATAAGTACACCCTAAGACCTAGAGCCAATATGATAGTTTAGAAGAGTTATAAAGGAATAGAATGATACCTAAAGTTCAACTTAAACTAGTAACCCCTTGGTTACAAATCCTTTTCAAAAATATAGCAACCACTTGAGCCACCTTTCATTAGTTTTATCTCTTTTTGGTAAGAAACTCGAACACAAAACCTATGTATACTAATGTATCGTATCATGCATCTCACTTAAGCCAAGCTCAAGAGCAGACTAAAATATATGGAAATATCAAAGTCAAAGCATATTATAGATTAAGTAAATTAAATAATGTAAAAGAAAGCCATAAGTCACTTGATAAAAATCATATAACTAACCAGAAGCACAAAGATAACATACACACAACAAGCTAGTATCACTATATATAAATATTAAACATCATTAGAAAAGTATATTGTCAAACTATCTACATGCATACATAACCATCACAACATATCAGTCAATATATCTGGCACACCACCTATAGATATAAATATCACATATACTATACAAAGATATCATATCTTATGGACTATCTAAGTCAATACCATTAGCAAAAATATTCATCTCTCTCATAAAGATATACAATAGGAATGATAAGAGCATTGATCCAAATCCTACATAAGGGGAGTTAATACAAGATTAAGTAGAAGATTTTACATGTATCTTGTAGATGGAAAGTCTTATGCTATTCTAAAGAAGAGGTATGGTATATGTTATGAAATTTATAATACAATCACTACATCTCATGTTATATCAAGTATATCACATCATAACACATAGTCAAAGTTGTAGCCAAGCCATCATCCACCATATGAAGACTAATGTTAAGCATCTATCATGCAATCATCATAAGTTATTTAATCACCATGAATATAGCTCATCACAATAGCATATTACAATCAAGCATCATATACTCAAACCATAAGCATAAGCATAGATGTAGCTCATGCATAATAAGCATACTTAAAGCTCTCACAAGTCCCTAAGGAGTCATTATCCCACAAGAATGATCATAATCATGGAGCTCTTATGATAGCCAACATATCCACACTCAATATAATCATGTTATCATTGACATAAGTACTCATAACATAAATGATATCTAAAGGTCTTTTATTAGTTTTCCATTACCTTTTTTACTACTATAATGCCTACTACCTCATCTACAGCCCCAGGAAACTAACCTTATAGATGGTAGATCCAAGCATGTATATATATGCCAAGATTTCATACTAGTCATAGGCCCTACTTTTCCACCCTTAGTATGAGAGCCAAAACAAGAGCCTCACTAATGCATCACAATATGGGTTATCCCAACTCCTTCAAAGTGCCTCATCACCAACCAATCCATGCCCTCATGTCAACTCTACTATCACACATACACATGTCACTTTAACATTATGAACATAATACACCATATCTAACTAATGAGAATAAGCAACCAATTCTACCTATGTAACAACCTATATTTTTTGAAATCCTTGTTATGTATGTTTTTTTTTTTTTTTGTGAAAAATGATGTGCTTGTACCTGTATGTTTATACATCTAGCTAGTTTGTATATTTTATGCATTATGTTGATGATGTTAATGATGAGCCTTGGGTTTTTCAAATTCTTGGTTAATGTTATGTAATCCTTAATATTTAATCATACATATATTATCTTTTATTATCATGTAGTAGGTGTGCACTAATCCTATTGTTGAGTGTGGTAAGATTTCATGAGATTTGGTTGGGAGCATGGCATAGCTATAAATGATGGTTTGTTAATTAATATTAATAATTTGTTCTAAGAGTGCATGGTATAAGAAATAGATATGTGATTGATGATTCATTATATCCACATGTGTGATTTAGATATTAATTATATTGAGCTTTGTCTTATTTTCTTTATTGAGATATTTTCAATTATATTTTAGCATTGTGAGATTTTATGGTATTTTCTCTTTAATGATTTTAGTATGTAAGGGAGTTACATGAGTAGGAGAGAAAGTTACAATTGTGATAGAAAATTTTTGTGGTAATTTTCTTTTAGTTTTATGGAATTTTGGGTAATTGGTGTTTTCTTCAATTCCATGGTTTCTAGTCTATTTCCATTAAGAACTCCTATGTTTCAATTCTTCCACACACTTCAATGATCTATCTAAGGTGCTGGGAAATTGGAGCTAGGAAGTGTTTTGGGATCATAGATCGGTTATGTGGATTGTGTGAATCTTTTTGGCTTTATTTTCCCTTTTTTTATTTATCTTCATTCAAATTAGAGGTGAGTTATCTTGGCTTCTTCCTCATTTATGGTTACAAGATCTTTGCATATACACAAGATTGGTATTATCATTTTTTCATATGATTATGATATTATTTTATGGGCTAAAGGGTTTTGGTTGTGCATATCGAATGTAGTGTGATGGAATTTTTATGTGCATAGATTCTATTCTTTTCTACCGATTTGGGGTATGGGAATTGTAAGATTATTTCCAATAATTTTTATGGGATCATGCACTTAGTAGCTTGTGAATGATTGATGAATCTATGGTAAATTCATATGGCACTAGGTTTTATAATTTTGGTACAAGAGGTTGATTTCAATAATGGTAATTAAAGTTTGAAAATTTTGGTTGATCCACAAAGTTAGATTACCCTATCCATTTTTCCTTGCTATGATCTTGACCATTCTTGCTATAACTCTATTTGCATACTATTTTGGCTTAATTACTCTTTCCATTTGTATTTTTTGATCTTCACATATTGTATTAGTTTTTTGACATTAAGATTTTTCCAATCTATGGTTATATTGACTCAATTTTCTCTCCCTATCTCAATTTTGGTTTTTTCTCCCTCCTTTATATTTAAATTATGGACTTATTAAGCCCTTACCTACTGATCCTCATCTACTCTCATCATTGTAGATTATTTTTCATATATTTCCTAGTCTTTTCTAGCTAAACAAGATATTCCATAGCCTTGTAAGACATCTTTCCCAAATCCCTATACCTCTATCAAAATGTCTCAACCATGCATAAGATGTCTTGCCTTGTTCTAAGGTGTCTCTACTGAGATGTCTCCTCCAACCTAGAGATGTCTTCTCTAAGAAATCTCAACATAAACCAACACATCTCCTAGGCTTCCAAGTCATCTCTTGATTTTGAAGATGTCTTGTCCGAGATGTTACAACATCTTGCCTAAGATTTCCTACATGACAACATATAAGACACTGAGTGCAATGTGTGTTATCCTTCTTATTTGTGGTGATAAGTGGAGTGAAAAAATCTTGACTTTGGAATCATATGATAGATGGATGTTATGGTTGTGCATTTCTATGATTTTCTAGATGTTTTGTTGATTTACTTGTATGCTTGTTGAGCTATCATGATTTACTTGTATGTTAGTGAAATCATGTTTTATGCCTTCTAATCCCATGAGATCTATCCATTTGGAAATTGGAGAGGTTTCCAAGGTTTCTCACTCAACTTTATATAGATAACCCATTTTACTTTTAAGTTGATTAATTTTGAGGAAGGGAATTGAGCTCTTTGAGGACTTTGATGATGACATGATTTTATTGATGTTGTCTATCACTTTATATCTTTGGCTTTTCATTTGACATTCTAGAATTTTATGAGACATTAATTCTATTTTCTGTTCATGGATTTATGAATCATGTATGGTTTAGAATTGTGACAATATGACATTCATATATATTATGGAATTTAGTTTCGCAATTTATGTTATTCTATTCTTTTTTAGTATTTTTAATCTTGTATCATTTTATATTCATGTATTTTTTTTCTTGTACTATTAGTTTTCTCTTCTCTTCTCTTTGGTTTCATGATTTGATGATAGGTTCCTTGTTCCTTTTACTACATAGTTCATTAATTCACATCTCTTGTCATGATAGATATTTTTGTTAGGGATTCTATCCAACGTAATGCTTTCCAACTTAAGGTATAGGAAGGAGGGTGTTACAACATGCATCATACTAATACATAACTAATGACCATAAGCAACTAGTGCTACATGTGTCATTCATAACTTATACCATGTCTTATCATATAAAATAGCATAACCATGTCCTAGTCACATACTCATAACCCATGTCATAAGCATCACTAGGTCACATAATAATCTCATATTTGAACAAACAAAACTCAATACATGTAGATGGGATAACATCCAATAAGTATCACAAGAGCAATTGTAAAAATATGTTTGCATATTATCTTAAGCCTAAACTAAGATCTTGAACCTATTACATACCATTGTATCAAATAGAATAGTACTTTATATGTTTTTCTATCTTGTTGATGACCTCTAAATGACTCATGCCCTTTTAATTTCTACTAACCACAACCTTTGTGTATGTTGTCCTACCTCATAGTCCCATGAGCCAGTTGCAATGCTACTATAACTCATCCTACATTAAAAGTAGAAGCACAAAATTAGCCATAGCAAACATCCATGACCCTACTACTAGCTTACTATGACTCATACTTAACTTCCAAATACCATGAATTTAATATGCAAGCCTCATAGCCTATGCTTTGCCACATCGACCAAATTTTCCAATGTGATTTAGATGCATTGTGACCTTAACTCACATCTCATGTAAACTTCTAATTATGACAGCACCATGACCTTGGCATGACTAGGCTACAACCTTGATATGATAGGATCAAAACCTGTAATATTCTTGCATTTAACATAGAAATAAGAAAATAGTAACTTGTAGGAATAATAATGACTTGAATTCTTCATACTAAAAAAAACATATAAAACCCTAGTCCCGTGAATCCTTGGGGACTCTCAATGAAGAGTCTATTGTTCCTATAGACTTTAGCAACAATCCCACCATGCATAAAATAGAAATTTATATGGGTTCATGATACCACAACCAATATAGAAAGCTAGCATATGAACTCATGAACTTTACAAATTCTTACCACATGACTACACTTCCATAGTGGCCCATGAACATGCATAGTGATCAAATAAAAATAAGGAAAGAATAAATACTACCCAACAAATTTGGAGAATCTAGTACGACCTAGGAAATTAGAACTAGGACACCAAAATGCTTCTAACAAAGTCTTAGATCTACCAGAACATGAATTGAGGCTTTTGAACCACAACCTATTCCAAATCAACTTCCCAACATCTTAAAAATCATAGAAATCAAGTGAGAAACAAAGGAGAAAAAGGAAATGAAAGAAACCAAAGGAAACTAGAAAGCATAAGAACGTGATTGGGAGGAGGGTGGAAAATAACTTATTTTTAATTATGGAAATAAAATATAAATTACTTTTATTTATAGTTTATATTTTCATAGGTCTCTCACTTAATTTCCTCATCATAACTAATACTAAGGGATCCACACTTCATAACTCAATCACAAAATATCAAATCAAAATACTAATTAATCCTATAATCATTATATCTCATCTACAACATATTTAAGGAATCATACATGGATAATAAATCATGCCATATAATCTCTTGAATCAAGCATGCATAACATGATAATCATCATAATATCACAACATGCTTTGCTAAAAAACATTATCATCACACTATCTCATAACAAACATAATTTCATCACTATATTCATGTCTCATAAATATCATAGTTATAAATACACAAGTACAGTAGTTTCACATTAACCATGTTGGTGCTTAGTCTTCCCCCACAACCCTTATACCCTACTAGCCATCAACAACATACTACATATCCAATAGAATTAATATAGACAATCATGGTAAATCATAATCATAATAATAATATCATTAGATCTCAAAAAGTATATCATTAAAATAACGTAACTCACATCACACCTCATGATCCCCAACCAAATCTAATTACATATACATAAACATAACATAATACTGTGGGGTCCTATAGTGAGAGGTTACAACTAAATTAGGTGCTTTATCACAATGCTATTTTGGATTAATAAATCTTATTTATACTTAGGGGACATCAAAACCTAAAAAATTTTAATAATATATATCCCTAAGACATATATACAAAGTAGAATCCAAAACCTCATTTGTGTGAACTTAGTAAACCTCATATATCAAAGTTTGTAACATGTTAAATAAGGTATGTAGCTTGCATTTTACAAGTTACATGTTTGATCATAAAAGGATATCTAACATATAATTAAAGGTAAAAGCAATTGAACTACTTCTCATTAGCAAATTGCTCCCACTATGTAGGGCACTTAAGCTTGAATCTTAAATTTATAAGCTAACATAGGATGATTATGTTTAATTATAATACCTTGGTCATGAATGATTATGTTTAATTATAACATCTTTGTTCTTGCTCTAAATTTCTAAACTAATTCTTGTCAACTTAGATCATCAATGAAGTCTAGCTCATTATTGAAGGGGAAAGGTGTGAGACCCAAAAAATAATATTAATAATAAGTGAAAAAAATTCAAATTGAAACTAACAATTTTTTACATTTTTGTAGATCCAAAGGATTTATTAAGCAAATAAACTTGGGTAAAATACATTGGTAGCCATAAATCTTAAGTATAAAAGACATGTCCAATATTCATGTAACTTGAACACATCTTCTATATAATTTCCTAGAAGTAACATTGGTAGCTTGAATAGATCATATAAAGACTAATGATGAGACGCGATATGCACAAGCCGCGATATCGCGTACGTGATATCGCGTCGTTCCCTATGATATCACGTATGCGATATCGCGGTCCACCAACAAATCTATAAATAAGAGGCGGCACTCCCCTCATTTGAAATGATAGGCTAGAAGTAGTGAAGCTCTGGTGGATTGATCAACACAGAGATAGAATATTTTCCATGTGCCCGCAGTAGGAGTCCCCCAAGTGAATGGCTCTTTATTCAAGCAGCTTTGTACCTGAACGCAAGTTGTGTACGGCAATAAAGACGAGCTTTGTGGATAAACCTTGCAGTGCATGGATAGGTTTATTTAATGTTATTTACTGCTTTCCTAGTAACACGACATGAGTACGACTTGGTTACGAGCATTGACGAATGTGTACGGCTAGCCAAGGAATCAACTACTCATTGCGATTAGATTCTCTCACCCTTACCTCCTAGAATGTGGAACAAGTACAACTTGATTACGAGGATCTATGGATGTGTATAGCTAGTCAAGGAATCGGTTGCTTGTCACACTTAGGCTAGTTAGGTGCCTCAGTACAATCGCTTCTACTATGTGCATTACGTGTGGTAATCCTAGTAACGATTAGCATTTGGTAGCCACAATTGCATAGTTCAGGGTGTGTACGGCAAGTGGGAATAGATGCTGATGCTAGGACTTAGTGCTCTAGTTAGAGTTAGTTTTAGTCTCTCAACCTTTCACCCTTTAGCATAGGAGATAAACTAGAAAAGACCAAAAAAATCATATACCTCAGACTTACTTAACCATACACCATGACAACAACAAGTAAGTCTGGGAAGACAATGATTAATTAACCCCAAGTGTTCATTGCAGCGTTTAGGCATTTAGTCTGTGGAGTTTGACTAGATCGCGCATGCTACGCTCGTTTCGTATGGTTGAGTGTAGGGGTACCTCGCCACTCATCATTGGCGCCATTGCTGGGGACTAAGTGTTTGTACGCCAATTAGAACATTAGGAAATCTTTCACATCGTTGTGAGCCTTAATGAACCTTTGGGTTAATTAGTTAAACAAGAACATTTATAACAGTGAATAGCACACCAATAAAATGGCTTCTTCTCATAAGGTTAACTCACCTAAGGATAACTTGGAAGATAGTCAGCGACATACACATAACCTAGACTAGCCAAGTCCTNCGAATCAGTTGCTTGTCACACTTAGGCTAGTTAGGTGCCTCAGTAAAATCGCTTCTACTATGTGCATTACGTGTGGCAATCCTAGTAACGATTAGCGTTTGGTAGCCACAATTGCATAGTTCAGGGTGTGTATGGCAAGTGGGAACAGATGCTGATGCTAGGACTTAGTGCTCTAGTTAGAGTTAGTTTTAGTCTCTCAACCTTTCACCCTTTAGCATAGGAGATAAAC
>MNCI01017629.1:193503-219156 GCA_015680685.1 Gnetum montanum
TTGTAAGGAACTTGAGGATGAGTTTTCATTCAGTCATGGGGCTATGATGAGACATGATATGCACAAGCCGTGATATCGCGGCCGCCGCGATATCGCATCCCCTACAATATCATGTACACGATATAGCGTCGTTCCCTGTGATATCGTGTACGTGATATCACGGTTCACCGTCAAATCTATAAATAAGAGGCGGCACTCCCCTCATTTGAAATGATAGGCTAGAAGTAGTGAAGCTCTAGCGAATTGATCACCCCAGAGATAGAATATTTTCCATGTGCCTACAGTAGGAGTCCCCCAAGTGAACAGCTCTTTATTCAAGCAGCTTTGTACCTGAACGCAAGTTGTGTACGGCAATAAAGACAAGCTTTGTGGATAAACCTTGCAGTTCATGGATAGGTTTATTTAATGTTATTTACTTCTTTCCTAGTAATGCGACATGAGTACGATTTGGTTACGAGCATTGATGAATGTGTACAACTAGCTAAGAAATCGGCTACTCATCACGATTAGATTCTCTCACCCTTACCTCCTAGAACATGGGACAAGTACAACTTGATTATGAGCATCTACAGATGTGTACAGCTAGTTAAGGAACCGGCTGCTTGTCACACTTAGGCTAGTTAGGTGCCTCAGTATGACCGNACTTCTCTTCTCTCTCCTCTTTTCTCTCAGCTGCCAAATGTGGCCTGATGTCATTGTAATAAGGTGTTCACCCTTTTTTTCATGAATACCATTTTGTCAAGTCTTGTAATAATGATCCATTCACATGTCATCCCATTAGTTCCATTCCCCTCAATAATTCCATACCTACCTGATATCATTGTAAGGAACTTGAGGATGAGTTTTCATTCAGTCATGGGGCTATGATGAGACANACCATACACCGTGACAACAACAAGTAAGTCTGGGAAGACAACGATTAATTAACCCCAAGTGTTCCTTGCGGCGTTTAGGCATTTAGTCTGTGGAGTTTGATCGGATCGCACGTGCTACGCTCGTTTCGTATGGTTGAGTGTAGGGGTACCTCGCCACTCATCAACTAACTAGAGATTTATGATTTTCTTTTGAGGAAATTTGTTTTGTAACATTCTAATAATACATGGTACTCATTTTCTCCTACTTGTAGCAAACACAATTATCATATTTTACCTTCATGTTGCTTATTATTCCATCTTCTAATTTTAAGTTATAGATGGTATGATCCCATTATTACTTTGCTAATTAGTGCTCTCATGGATATTGGAATTGTTCAATGTAGATATTTTGTTTCATCATGCCTACCACCTCTAATAATTTTCCATGAAAATTAAATATTTTTTTGTATTTTTGTCTAATATCATCTCATTTTTTTATCTCTCAAAAAGTTTCTCTATAACAAGTTTTCAAACTTTTTTTATGAATTTTAGTATTACATCAATATTTTTAATACCCCATTTTTGGATCTACAATCATCCTTCTAGGAACCACTCTTGTTGTTAAGATTTTTGGATGATCTCTATTAAGATCCTATTACTATTTTTATTATTAAAATATAATGTTTAAAACTCTGCCAATGTTGGTCCTCAACTTGAATATAAAGGATTGTTATCATCAGGCTTGTAGCCACCTATAAGACTATGTCAAATCTCATAAATGATTCTTTTCTAGATCTTGAAAATACTATGGCATTCCTCCAATGCAATGTGTAGTCTTCATAAGGCCCAATTATTGTGGAAAATGGGTAGGTATTTACTAGGATGCACAACATCATCGCCTAGATGTTGTGAAAAGTGAACAAGGGTTTCCACATCAAGGATAAGTGTGGGTAAAGAAGTAAATCAAGTGGCAAAAATTTCTTCTAAAATGGAGAAGTGGAGACATGATTTACAATCAAAGGGCTTAAAAATTAGTAAACTTGACATGAAATATATGATATACAGTTTCAATAATATAAATAATGGTAAAATAGAAGTAACAATTCATGGCTAACAAGTCCCTCATTGCAAATAGTTTTGCTACCTAGGATCGATGCTCTAATCAAATAGTGAAATTAATTAAGATATAACAAATAGGGTTGAGGCAAGATGGTCAAAAATGGAGATAGGCTATGTGATAAAAGATTTCCAATAAAACTAAAGGAAGAATGTTACAAGACAACAATCAAGTTTGCTATCTTATATGGTGCTAAATGTTGGGTAGTATTAAAAAAAGTATGAATAACAAGTTAGTGTGGTAAAAATATTAATTCTTAGATAGACGTTGAATGTTACTAGAACAAAGAAACTACATAATACATATATTCAAGGAAGACTTAGAGGGACTTCTATTTCAAGTAAGTGATAGAAATAGCATCTTAGTTGGTTTGGACATGTCCAAAGAAGATTAGATAATTAGTCTATAAAATAAAGATTGTTGCATCATTATTCCAAGAAAGTCATTGAAATGAAAACTAAAACACATGGGAAAAATTAATTGAAGAGGATTTGAAGAAATTACAAATAAACAAAAAAATCTAGCTCTTCATAGAGATGAAAGGCTTAAAAAAACTCATGTAGCTAATCCTATTTTGTTAGGACACAACTAAATGATGATGATGTAGAATGTTGAAAATTAATACGTTGCTTCAACTTCTAGTGGCAACAAATTAGCTTCTAATAAAAGTGATAAAGCATCAAAGTGTCACGTTGATGAACCCTCAAAGAAAAGGCCTAATTAATGGGCCCCATTTGACGTAGCCTCATTGATGTGGTGTTGTTCCATTAATGGGGCCACGTCAACATAGCATTTACTGCATTTATAAGGCCCCATCGATGCAGCTCCACAATAAAGTCTATAAATACACCCTCACCTACTAGGTTTATGGCATGTCTTGTCATAGTTGCAGTGAAGCTCTTACAGTTTTTCATTTGAGAGTTAGAATATTTTTTGAGTGCTTTTTAGAATATTTTTTGAGTGCTTGTAGCAGGAGTCAAAAAGTGTATGGATCTTTATTTTAGCATTGATATACCTAAGCACAACAATGTGAATGGCAATAAAGACAAGCCTTTTGATAAATCTTACAACACTTGGAAATAGATTAATTATTTACTTATGCATTTAATGTTTTATGAAAATTATTTAAGTAATTAAATAATTAATTAAGCTAAACTAAGATAGATTAAGTAGCAATTAATTAAGCACATAAGTACGACCACTTCAAGCATATGCTTGGCACTTGGTAATCTTAGTAACACTTAACATTTGATAACCTAGTAGCACTAAACATGTTCAAGATGTGTATGGAAAGTGGAAATGAATGCTTATGTGAGGATTAGTTAGGTGCAGTTAGATTAAGTTAGCAACTGAATTACTTCATTCTTTCCTTCCTTTGTTTTAAGCACCCAAAACATAAAACATAAAAATAATAAAAATCATATGCCTCAAATACACTTAACCATACCTTTGCATATCACAAGTGTGATTGGGAAGACAACAATTTACTATTAGGGCAAGTTCACTTCCTAAAGACTAGTGTATCAGAAGACATAGAATCCATAGAATTCAACCGAATCATGCATAAACACTTAGTGATTCATATGGTTGAGCTTAGGGGTACTTGATGCTCATCATTGGTGCCATTTTCAAGGATTCCTTTTGTTTGAAACATGCGCTATCTAGGTATATTGCAAATCATTAACATCATTGGACAAACCCTAAGTTCAAAAATTATTCTAAAAAAAAAAAAGATAATGATTTAAGCACACTAATAACTTATTTTTATTGAAAAATGTCTTCTTCTCACAAGAATGATGATACTAAACCACCAATGCCTTAAGAATGCAAGGTGGTATATACTCATCCATATGAGTATGTGCCTAACTTCACCTTCATCCTACACCACGATGAACAACTGTAGTGGCAAGATATGGAGGGTAACATTATAATGCCTCCCAATCGATCTATGTTGGGATGCTACTCCAAAAATTTTGGAGTTTGGGCATCCAAGATCTTCAAGAAGAGCACACATTGTGCATGACTATGACTACTAGGACTACTATCCCACTGAAACATAAAGTAGGAGAGATCAACACTAGGAGAAGCACCATGAGGCTATGAAGGGAAAATGGTTCACTAATCCCCTGTTCTTGCTTAACCAAAATGACAATGACAATCCTTCCTCCATGGGTTCTCAACATGAAGATTCTCCACACCTTGATATTGGTAACAAGGGCTTGAACTTGAAGCTACAATCTACTATTAGTAATCTGGATTCAAGAAAAAGTGGGAGTAAAAGAAAGGGGTCGAGCAACCATCAAGATGATAAGAAAGCTTATGAATGTGGTCATAAAAAGTGTAGATGAGGTGGTAGATACCATCATGATGGCAGTCCTCCTCCCTCTTCACCCTCTTCATCTACATCTTCTTCTTCCTCTTCTGGTTTTGATAGATGTCACCAAAAGAACAGCAATGATGAAGGTGAATAATAAGGCAATAATGATTTCCAAGCCCACCATGAATGAAGGGGTAGAAAAGGAAATCATAAGCATCATCAAAATAATAATGATGATGAGCCTTTGTTGGCAACTTGGAAATGAAAATTCCAACCATGCATTTGAAAGATAGGCAGATCAAGCAACTTGACATGAACAATATTCCTAGATTTGAGGGGGGATATAACTCTAATCTACAAACACATCTTCAATTCTTTCACAATGCCTATGCCTTACAAAATATTGAAAATAATTGGTAGAAATTAAAGCTATTTTCCAAGACACTCATCAAGGAAGCCAAAAGCTAGTATCGGTCCTTGGAGCTAGAATACATCTACAGGTGGAGTACAATGCTAAAGTTGTTCAATGATGAATATTAGACATACTCCTGGGTGTCTAATCTAAGAAGGCATATTCAAGGATGAAAGAAAAGAACACATGAACCCTTGGACATTGCCATGGGAAAATACTATTCTCTCACACACCGATGCCCTAGCCATGGTTATTCTCAACAAAAACAACTTTTCCACATCATAGATGGACTTAGATCAGAAACAAGAAGAATTCCTAGGATCTATGCCCAAGGAAGACTATCAGAACTTAGAGACTATCAAATCCAAAGGTTGATAGAGATGGTAGAAAAAGAAGAAGGAGAGCTGAGGAAACAAGAAAGTGCTTAGGAGTATAACAAGGATCCTTCCATTAAAAAAAGGGAGGTCCAATTTTGTGACAATGAGGACGAAACACCACTAGATGATATGGTGAATAGAAAGACCTTGCCAATCCAAAAATCTATCTAAAATTTTTTCTAAGGTACATAAAATGTGGAATTCATTGGATGAAAAACTCCAAACTTCTCTAAAGATCACAAAAGAATCAAGAGAGAAAAATAGTAACCATAATTGTAGAAGGCAGAAAGAAGCTAAACGTGCCTACCAAAGGGGTAAGGGCAAAGCTACTACAGTAGAAAAAGTTGTAAAGATAGAATTAGATGATGATTTTGAGTGCAACATCTGCCAATACGAACATCCTAAAGGATGTTTTCCTATCATGTCACACTTGCAGGAGTCTATGGTGTACACGCTACATCCTAGATTGGCAAGAAGGCAAGCACCCAAAATATTGCCTTATTCTCAAGGCAATCCAAGGCATTTCCATCAACAACAATAAGCTTATTATCCAAGTGGAGCTCCACCACAACCATATGAGAAATATCAGTACTGGTAACACCCACAATCATGGGGGATGCTACCACTATGATAGTAGTACCCTTATAGGCAACTAAATCCATATGGGTACTATGTTTAGCAACCAATGTCTCCATGTGACTCTTTTAGTCATGTTTCTTTTTAGCATTACTACTACACACTAGAGTATCACAGAACTCATTCTCCATTTACTAGAGGGGAAACCCCATATCCCTATCACACTTCTCATCCTTTAACACATGTTCCTCCATCCTCCATCTAATTACCTCCTGCTCCATCTATGCATAGCAAAATTCCATAGTAGCTGCAACAACATAACACTACTAGGGTTATTAACATATAACCACCTTTCTAATTGAATGGTTTAGAACCAAAATCCCAAAAATGACCATTATTTAAACCCAATAGTCCTCCAAATTCCTCATAGACTAATGCAACTGGCTACTCTGTCTCTCCATCATCCTCTACATCAAATCCTTTCAAAAGCATTTCAAACCAAATGCCTCCTAAGATCCACACTGTCATGTTAATCCACATTGTATCTAATTAAATCCAAGCTGGCAACCGTCCTAGGAAAAGATCTAACCCTAGAAGTCCTTTTATTTACTTGCAAATCCCTAGACATGAGTCATGCAAGGCTCTTCTTGATTTAGGTTTTGGTGTCATTCTCACTTTTCATGACATGTACAAAGCATGGAATCTATTACCTCTGAAGAAGAGTAATATCAATCTAGAATTAGCAAACCAATCAATCACTATTCCTTTGGAACTTGTGGAGAACATTGTAGCAACTATTTCTAGGTGGTCCTATCCTATTAATCTTTTGGTAATCAAGGTTGAAAACTACAAGGGAGACTTTCCAATTATTATGGAAAGGACATGGTTGAGCACTATTAATGCATGAATGGACATCAGAGATCTCTCCTTGGAAATTTCCAAGATGAATAAATTTGGAAAGATCAAAAAGGAGACAGTTCCATGCATCACATGTTGTGATACTAGGTGCAACTGAGTGTAGAAAATATGGTTTATTAAGAGCACATTCATCAAAGCATGTAGATAGTGTGTAGATGAACTTGAAATTCAAAGGTGTCTATATGTAGCAACCATAAAATAGAAGGGCACCTAACAACTAATAGCTGCTCTTGGAAGTGGCACACTTTGCATGGAACTTCTTGAGAGTCTGACATGTGCCTATATTGAAAGCATGAATAAACTAGAGAAAGTTCATCACCAACTCTTTGATAATGTAAATGATAATACCAATTGTGGAGAGTTGAAAATCCTGAAAATTTTAAACAAGATCCCTTAGAGTTGAAAACTCTATATCAGCATGGAGTATGCATTTTTGAAAAATGACAAGATGGTAATCATTAATGCAAATCTTGCTCTTGAATAGAAATAGATGCTATTGAAGCTGATCAACAAATGGCCAACCTTTGCTTGGTCATATCCTAAACTCACAAGGATTAATCCTAGGATATGCTAGCATCATATCTACACTGATTTGACCATAAAGCTAAAGAGGCAATAGTAGCATTAGTTGAACCCCATATTGAAGTAGATTGTTAAAGAGGAAATTGAACAACTCCTCAAGGTGAGGTTTATCTATTTCATTGTAGATTATGAGTGGGTTAGTCCACTCATGATTGTACCAAAAAAGGTGGCAAGTGGCAAGTCTACATCGACTTCCAGCTATTGAATATTGTAACATTCAAAGATTACTTTCCATTATCATTTTTGGATCATGTATTAGATACTATATCCAGGAATTGCTATTACAGTTTTCTAGATGCTTATAATGGCTATAACCAAATCTAGATCATGTTTGAAGATTAGGCAAAAACAACATTCACGAGTCCATGGGGAATTTTTTTATATCAAAATATGCCTTTTAGTCTATGCAATGCTCCTACAACATTCCAACACTTGGTCCTAAGCATTTTTAAGAAATAAATTGGTTGCAAGGTGGAAGTCTTTATGGATGACTTCTCCACCTATGGTGTCACATTTGAGCAAGCCTTGGACCACCTTGAGAAAGTACTCAAAAGAGGTATGGAAACAAATGTATAACTCAATTAGTAGAAGAGTCATCTTACGATATAGGAGAGCATTATACTAGGGCACAAAATTTCTCATGCAGGGATTGAGATGAACCTTGAAAAGATAAGGGTCATCCAGGAAATAATTTGCCAATCTAAAACTATTAAAGATGTTTGGTCATTCATTAGATACATTGGCTACTACCATTGATTCATAGAGAATTTCTCTAAGATCGCAAAATCGATGTTTGAGCTAACAAAGAAAGATACTTCATTTATATGGACTAAGGAATGCGAAAATGCATTCCAAAGCCTCAGAAAAAAGCTCATAGAGACTCCAATTCTATGAGCACATAACTAGTCCAAACCATTTCTTATCATGACAGATGCATCAAATTATGCCTTGGAAGATATGCTTACACAGTTGGACAACAAAAAACATCCATATTACATCCACTGCACAAGTTAAAGCATTGTGTGTGCATAGTTGAATTACACCACAATGAAGAAAGAATTGATGGTGGTGATGTATGCTCTAGAAAAGTTCAGGCACTATGTGCTTAGATAAAAAGTGTTTGTGGACATTGATCATAGTGTCATCCATTTCCTAATGGACAAGCCAAAAATGAGCCCCCATGTCATATAGTTGTTGATGATTTTTCATAAATTCAATCTTATAATGGTAGATAAAAAGGAGACTAAGAATCTGATTGCTAACCATCTCTCTTAGCTACAATGGGATAACAAAGAGGAGGAGAGCCCACTCTCTGATCAATTTCCTAATGAACTTCTCTTTGCTTATGCAATAAATGAAAAAATTCCCATAGAACTAAAATGGTATGATGGCATCATCACTTATCTTCTCACTCAAGAAATGCCAGTAGATCTAAACTACAAAATGAAATAATAGTTTCTGCATTGGGCTAAGTACTTCATGAAAATCAATAGACACCTTTACAAGGTGTGCACCGATGGCCTAGTTCATTAGTGTGTCACTGATGTAGATCAATTTTGCATTCTCTAGGATGTTCACAAAGGCCACTATTCTGCGGGATGCATGGCCATTATGATACTAATAGTAGTATATTATTTGCCAACCATCTTCAAGAATGTCCACCAACTTGTCTGCTCTTGTGAACACTATCAACGAGATGGTGGGATGACTACATAAATGGAGGGACCTCAATAGTGGATTCAACCACTAGAACCCTTCAGCATATGGGGCATCGACTTCATGAATCCCATCACACCTATCTCAGATGGAAAGGAAAATATAATCGTTGTTGTTGATTACTACACAAAATGGCCAGAAGCAACAATCATCATTAACTATACATCATCCACTGCTACATGATTTATACAACAAATAGTTGTGAATAGGTTTGGGATGCCACATGCATTGATTTATAACAATGGAAATCATTTTACAAGTTCTACTTTTTGCAAGCTTATGCAATGCTTGGGAGTTGAACATAAGTTAACACCCTACCATCCCCAAGCCAACGATCAAGCAAAAGTTACCAATAACGAGCTCACAAAGATCCTAATAAGAAGTATCAGAAAATATAGGAGAGACTGGAGCACAAAATTAAATGATGCCCTTTGGGCATACCACTCAACATGAAAACTTCTTATAGGTTACTCTCCCTAGGAGCTGGTATATAGAAAATTACCAACTCTACCTATCCAATTAGAGCTTTGTACACTTTCAGCAACCTGTGACTTGACCTTAACCTTATCTTAGCATAAAAAGAAAGATTAATCAACCTCAATGTGCTAAATGAAAATTGATTAGTAGCCCTATCCTTGAATGAAGTGCACAAGGCATTTAACAAAAAGTATCATGACCTTAGAATACGAAAAGACAAATTTCAACTAGGAGATAAAGTTTTCTACTAGAACCCCACACACATACCTCAATGAATTAAGTTTCAAAAATTTTGGAAAGGTCCTTACATCATTTATGAAACCTTTCATTTTAGGTCCATGTTGAGCTACAAACCTAAGAGCCTAGACAAAAAGCAGCTAGTCAACATCCAACAAGTAAAACCTTTCCACAAACCCAAGCAAGCTAGTACAACAAATGCCTCAACATATGGACAACCCCACTTAATTTTTTAGATCTCCTTCTTCCAACTCAGTCATGGTAGAGATGGCCATCCATACTAATCATATACGTGGCTCCTTAGATTTTTTAGTTTTTGTTTTACACATTTTTATTTTTTCATATTATTTATTTTATACCTTTTTTATTTTTAAAACTTTTTCCTATTTTACACCATTTTTTGTTTTACATCATCATTAGTACATTTAAATTTTCTTGAATATTTTACAATTTCTTATATATTTTACTTTATTTTAGTGTGATTCTCCAATTTCTATTAATAAACATGCTTTGTGCCAACAACACATAGTGGTGTTGTAGTTGTTGCTAATGGTCGTTTGTGCTTAATGTTTTTGCTTACTAATGTCTAGTTTTTATTTTTGAATTTTTGTATCGATGACTAAGACATGGTTTCTTTTTCATGGAACAGGTAGTGAGTCCATGACATCCATCCATCCATCCACTAAAATCTATGGTTTTCCTCATTTTTGGAATATGAGGTCCCTTTCATTAAGCAAACCTTTAATAAATTTATGACCTTGATGGTTTTCATAATTAGGAAGGATTCAAAGGTGTGAATAGGGTTCAAGAGGACTTGATACTCTTTGTACTCTTCTACTTACTTGGGTGCATGAGTGTTTTCATGGATTTCTTACCATTCCATATCGACCAATAATAGGAAGTTGAATAAATCTTTGCATAGTATGCTTTCCATCCAAAAATTTCAAAAGAAAAAAACAAACAAACAAAAACAAAAACAAAATAAAAAATAAAAAAAACATGATGGGAACTCAAAGCACACCCCTTAGACAAAATAAACGGGCTACAAGCATTGGTTATGGAACTAGAAAAACATGTTACCCATGCCTAAAGGTCGTCTCTAACTAAGGCACTCTCTCACTTCTTGATTCTCTTTTCTTCTCTTTAAGGAATGATGGTTTTTCTATGGAAGCACTCTTATGTCTCAAGGGGGTGGATCGGTTTTGGAGTGGTAATGTGAAGTCACTAAAAGCAATTGGTTTTGGTCTGGACTAAGGATGGATCTTCTTAGGTCATTTAAACATAAATCCATAAGGGAATTCTTATGAACTTAATTCAAAACTCCATTTCACCTTCTCCATTATCCATTCATGTTGTCCATAACTCACCTCACTGTCAATGGCCATGTTCTTGTTCAGTGTCTTTGTCTGATGTACTTGAATTCTTTGGTAGAATCTTCCAGGTTTTGGTCCTTTACTTTCATAAACCATTAATCACCTATGGGGTTTACAAATTCCTTGGGTTGAGGTTATGCAATGACAAATAAGGCATGTGCCTACCATGGGAAGGACCCACTTGCATATCTGTTGGTTGGGTCCATTAAGCACCTTATCCTTTGACACTATTGTAATCAGAATCTTTCGTGCACCCATCTTCTACATATGACCGTGTACTCCTTTAAGTATTTTCTTTAATTCACACATTCTCCATCAAATTTTTGAATTTTTGAGCTTTCAAAGAACCTCTTCAATGATTTCATCATATTCTTGGCTTTTCTGGAACTCCATAGACCCCAAATTCATTCAAAATTTCCTTGTATTTTTTGAAATATTTAAATTTTAAAATTTCATTTATGGACCCCATAAATAGTGCCCTGTTGATGAAGCCCATGTGTATATGTGGCCTCGTCAATGTAGCAAAAAAATCCTATATATGTGTGTGAGCCCTTTTGAAATTTTCACATTTACTCTCAAATGCCCAAGGAGTTTTTGTAGTTTTCAAAGCCCAAAACCTTCTAGAGCCCATAACTTCCTAACCATTTATCCAAATCACTCCGTTCTTTGATCCTATAGCTCTTGGAGGTAAGCTCTTAGTCATCGAAGCCACAAATGTGCCATTTTTTATTGAAAATTTTTTAACATTTTTCTAACTCCTACAAAGGTTTAATTAAGGAATCAACATTAAAACACCAAATTATGAGAGTTAAACCATTTCGATGAGCTCTAATGACACTTGTAATAAAAAATTAATTAATAAAATAATTACTCTACCATGGTCCAACCGTAGCCAAGTGTAACTAATCAATGAGATGAGGTATCCAAATATTCTAAGTTATACGTTATATCTACTAATCCACGAATGTATTGTAACCATAGATGGCACCAAAGGGCAAACACACATAGGAAGGAGGAACATCTCAACTAAGGGAAAAATAGCCAAGAATGAGAAGGGGCCAAGAATAGGCCCAAGAAAAATCAATCACAACCCATGCTATGGGACCTCTTAGGGAGGAGGGCAAAGTGGAATCTATTTGTTGGATTCTAGAACAAGTGGCAGCAACAAAGCATTCCCACTAGGATAAGACACCAACTCAATAAGCAAACCTTAAGGTGACCTTGATAGAAGCATGCCTAAACCAAATCAAATCAAGGGAGGTTTAGAAGATAGTGATCCAAGAGTTGAACTTTGCTTCTTTCTTGGAGCAAGCACCTAAAGAGGTACAGGACCAACTAAAGACCTCTTCCATATGACCAATTATCACTTCTAATAGGGAGTGGTACATGAAAGAGATGTTTTTATTTTGGAGCAATAGGTAGGCTAGTTTAATGGTCAAGATCAAGAATATTTCAATGTCCTAATTAGTGCAAGCCATTATAGAGGCACTTGGGTTGCCTAAAACTAGGACAATCTCATCGAGATTTTGATGTAGGCAAATCCCAGCATCAAAAAGGAATGGGTTTAGTAGTATTATGGTGTTGACTGTAAGGAGTACAACATGCTCACACTAGCAGAAAGAATTCATTACAAGATTGTGGTCTTTCACCTAAATCCCACAATGAGACCCAACAAGATCACTACCTTTTCTACCCATGTGTGTGCCACTCTAAGTGGAAGATTCCCAATCAACATTCCATAGTTAATCTATCTAGAAATAGAAAGTTGGTTCAAGGATAATGAACATAGAAGGAAGGCACTCCCCTTCTCATGCCTCATTAGAAAACTATGTCAAAGGGAAGGAATAGACTACTACACTAACAATGCTATCTAATGCACTCTAACTGCTAATTAGGTGGAGATAATGGAGGAAAAAACTCTTACAAAAACAATCCAAGAAGAGAAGTAGCAACCACCACCTTCACTTGCCACTCAGAAAATAGTGTCAAATATTGCTACAACATCCCAATGGTTGCACAAGTACCAAGAATGGATTTTGAGTGAGCAAGAGCAACAAGTAGGCATGAGTGGTGGAGACCCATCTATGTATTGGCCCACGATGAGTTACCTAAATGAGGTGGCTAGAATAGTCAACCTGATGGGGGGGAGGTGGATCTATGTTTTTTTCCCAACAAATGTAGTTGTCTGCAAGGTCAGATCCTAGCATCAAAGAGGTAATGGTATCTTTCTCAAAATAGTAGCAACTCCTAGAGATTTCTAGAAATTCCACAACCTTTTCAGTGCACTTAGAGGAGGGCAAGGAGGCAACAGTACTAGTGAGGTAGTACCAAGGGCAAGAAACAATAGCAAAAGTGGTTGCTAACAGAATTTCTGAAACACTCAATGCACTTGCAATGTCTATACCAAACATCACTGCACTTAAAGATGTGTAGATATTTGTAGGGACGATAAGTAGTAGACCAAGCATAGCTCAGCATGAACAACTACTAGACCAACTAGTAGGAATTGGATAACTACTTTCAGATGTCTTTGACCTTCGAGATAGTATAACTTTAACCTAGTCAGAGCTATTAGAGGCAAGGAGAAAGAATATTATTTTGGAAGGGCAACTTGAAACAACCAAGGAGCTAAATGAATGTCTGGCTATGAAAGTTGCTAAACTAAGAGCCTAGATTGCTGACCCTGCATTTCTCAACCCAACATTGATAAGAGATGAAGCTCTTGAACAACTTCATACTAGGTTGAAAGGGGTTGAGGGTGCAATGGAGATGGTGGTGTTCTACCAATCCTTATTAGAGGCCACCCAACATAAAATTCAGAATGCCTTGGATCTAACCTACCAAGAAAATGTGTAGCTAACCATAGAAAATCATTACCTGCAAAACATTGATGCGCATAAACAACAATTGATTGATTTTATCTATCGACAACAAGAACAACTAGCTAGAGAAAATATAGAGTTAAGGAGATTGGAAGCTAAGAACAAAAACCTTTTCATGGAGGAGGTCCATGTCCTTCATCAAAAGATTGCAATAGAAGTAGCTGTCTGGAATCTGAAGGCTCTCAAATTTAAGAGAGTAAAAAATCATTACAGGAACCAGATCAACCTATAGAAGGAAATAAATGAGAAACACATTCAAGTGGTGAAAGCAAAGGTGAACAATACCCTCTAGCAACTCTAATAAGGACACAAATTATGGCAATCCATCATTGATGGGATTGATCAATACAATAAAGTAGAAATTCACTTGAAGGAGTTGCAAATAGAGGAGTTAACCAAATATATGAAGCTTTCCAACATTTGGTACGCAAACATGGCTATGTTAACTGTCAGATGATCATGGTCAAAATTGAAAAAGTAAGTGGCCAGCTCATACTTGTTGTACAGGGGTGAGTTCAAGCATCACAAGGACACCAAGAAAAAGCTTGTGGTGGCAAACACTGAACTCAAGGTTCTCAAGGGCAAATATATTGATTAGAGATCTATTGCCAAGAGCTTGGCCGAAAGAATTAATGACTACCAAGAGCTGTAAAATGTAGTTAGGGCATTTGATGTTGAATGCAAGAAATTTTCTACCTTATTCATCAATGTCAAGATGTTGCTTCCATTAATGCCCTATCTATGGGATATCCCCATTCCAACCCACAATGGCCATGCTGCGTGGACTGTGAATGATCCCTAGAGCAAAGAGGAGAAGATAAGGCATTATTGGATGCCTTTCACTTTCCACCAAAGGTAGCAGCCACAACAAGACAACCATAGCCTCCTTAGCCACCACATGCACCTAAAGATGGCAAATGTTCTTTAGAACCTTATAAATCTCCACCACCTAGAACTATTTGATCTTCTCAACCATCTTCATGTCGTTAGAGGATGTGCTATCC
Source organism: Gnetum montanum (assembly GCA_015680685.1). Taxonomy (NCBI): domain Eukaryota; kingdom Viridiplantae; phylum Streptophyta; class Gnetopsida; order Gnetales; family Gnetaceae; genus Gnetum; species Gnetum montanum. The sequence continues at coordinate 208,346 of MNCI01017629.1, forward strand.
AGTTTGAGTAGTCATGTCATGGTATTCAATTTTGTGTCATGAACACCACAAATTTTATAATGATGTCAATCTGTACACTTGGGCACTTAGTTTTGTTGTCAGTTTTGTTGTGTCAAGTATCAATCAATAATCCCATACCTTTCCAATTTTGTAAAGGAACTCAAGGATGAGTTTTCATTCATTCATGGGGGTATGATGAAGTGTCAAAGTGTCACATCAATAAGCCCCCATCAATGTGGCCTCATTGATGAGCCCCATCAACATGGTGTTGCCTTGTCAATGGGGCTATGTCGACGTAGTGTTTGCTACATTTATGAGGCCCCATCGACGCAACTCCATAATAAAGTCTATAACTACACACTTACCCATTGTGTTTATGGCATGTCATGTCATAGTTGTAGTAGAGCTATTGTAGTTTTGTCATTTGAGAGTTAGAATATTTTTTTGAGTGCCCACAACAAAAGTCAAAAAGTGTATGGATCTTTATTCAAGCACTAATGTACCTAAGCACAACAATGTGAATGACAATGAAGATGAGCCTTTTGATAAACCTTGTAGCACTTGGAAATAGATTAATTATTTCCTATGCATTTAATTTTTTATGTGATTTCCTTTAATGCTTTAAGTAATTAAATAATTAATTAGGCTAAACTAAATTAGATTAGGTAGCAATTAATTAAGCACATATGTACGACCACTTTGAGCATACACTTGGTGCTTGGTAATCCCAGTAATGCTTAGCATTTAGTAACCCAATAGCGCTAAATGTGTTCAGGATGTGTAGAGCAAGTGGGAACGGATGCTTATGTTAGGATTAATTAGGTTTAGTTAGTTAGATTAAGTTAGTAATTAAATTACTTCATTCTTTCCATCCTTTGTTTTAAGCACCCAAAACATAAAACATAAAATTAATAAAAATCATATGCCTCGATTACACTTAACCATACCTTTGTATATCATGGGGGTAATTGAGAAGACAATGAATGACTATTAGGGCAAATTCACTTCCTAGAGACTAGTGTACTAGAAGACATAGAATCCACAAAATTCAACCAGATCGCACGTGAATGCTTAGTGATTCCTATAGTTGAGCATAGGGGTACTCGCTGCTCATCAAAAAGTATTACATATAGGGCTTGAGTTTTTATCCTGAATTCATCCAACAAGAACTATGTATTCTATTTTTGAAGTTTTCCAATTTTCTTCCATGATTCTTGATCAAGACCTGAGCTTTACACCACACATCAATTAAGTAATGTAGTTTGTACAATTATTTGAAAAAGATATTTTTGAATTAGCCAAGCCTAAATATTCTAATTACTACATTTGTTCTTCATTGTATATAAAGCCTTCCATCCATTTGTGGCTCATCATGATATATAATACTCTTGCTTATAATTTTCAAAGCATTCTACTCCCAAATATTTGTATGGCTCAACAATTTCAAGTTTTTTTATCATTTAGCTAGGAAGTGTAATCTCTCTCATTAGTTTCACAAATTAGCACTTTTTTTTGGTCAACATTCACCTTTATTTTTTACATACAAAATTTCTATAATTAAATGCAACAATTATTTTAACTGTATCTCTAAATTGTAATTAGGGATGTCTATTTAGGTGTACAACTCTACAATTGATGCTTTAAAAAATCAAGACAACTTAATTGATAGTATGGAGGATGGTCCTAGCCCTAGTTCATTGTCAAGGCTCATAATTTGTAGGTTTTATGATTTGAAGCTTATGTAAATTATTACATCAAAGGCATTTAAAAGGTACCTAGTAATTTAATAAAAAGATTTAAATTTTAAGTACAATAAAGATGTAATATTTGCCCCACTTAAAATCATTAAAATAGTTTTGGTACTAATGCAATCGTTGGTATTTTCTCAAACAATGTCATTCCAAATGATAATGTACAGTTACTCCTTTCAAAACGTAAGACATGCAACCTAACGCAAAGTTTAACGTGCAGTGTTTTAACTAGAACACTTTGGAACTTCTCAATTTTGTTTATGTAATGGCCGACGTCAAATCCTCTTGAAAGTTTTCACATCTCTATCATCTCTTGTGATTGCGTTTGTTTTCCGCCTTCCACATATATCTGGACTACCGTGTTTCCTTATGACGGCTGTGTTTTGTTGTCCACCATTTACGTTTATCTTATCCATCGAATTTCCAAATTTTTAAAAACTATTTGCTGGTGCAGCCAAAGATTTATTATCATGTTGAAATAAGAAAACGACGTAATTTCTTTCCAAAGAATCGTTTAAATGATAGTTACCCGGGGCACACCATGTCCAAAGTTCAGCATCTTTGAACACTGTTTCAAAACATCATATTCCAGGAAAGCAACCGAAAAAGTAAAGATAAAAAGTTGGAGCACACTCTTGATGACTTTATTCTCACCGAAGCAATGCAGGGAATCTCGACAACCCAAATGTCAGGGTGGAGGAAACTTGTTAGCCAAGCTTCTGCAATTTGTGGATATCAAAATCACAGCGGATCAAGCTTTCCCATTTTCCACAAGACAACTGCCTCACCATTATCCAACACCCTTTTCTGCTATGCAATCCCAAGCGTCAAGCTTCATACACTGGTTTGGCAATCAATGACTGACCTCTGCACATGCTAATCAGTCGTCATATAAGAGAATTGATCCAAAATGACTATAGTTAGTCTACGTACACCATTCAGGCTACGTCACTAAGGTAAAGTGGTGGATAACTGAATTTCTATGTTGTTAACGTGAAAATGTCACTGTGCACACGAATTCATATTGATATTAACAGGTAAAGGTATTTGGGACTCTGTACAATGCATGTGAAAAAAACCAAAATCTTTATTTTGTCATAACTCTATACTAATTTAACTTATCGTCATCTTAACGGGTTAGCCCATCAGCCAAAAGCCTCAGTGATGACGCATGAATATATATCTGTAATATAACCCACGAATGTAATTAAAATCCGTAAATAACAATCCAGCCGATGCCAACTGAACTGAATTCCCTGTTATTTAAACGGGTAAACCTATAGAGAGCATCTAATGAGCGCAACAGAATTGAAACTCAGATTATAAGAAGAAAATGGGTGGTCCATTCAGGGATCCAGGCCAACCAGATGAAATGGGGGATACTTGGATTTCCATGAAATAGCAAAGAAATTAGTCCATGTCCAGTTGCCACGCAATTTCGCAAAAGAAATGGATTTCAAGTGGAATTCAGGGCCACTGCAGTTTGGGCTTGTCTGCAATGTTGCACATTACACAGTAGTCACGATCCACGCATGAGGCGTTTTGTTTTTTTATCAGTGGCCCGACTCACTTTTCTGCACTGCGTCAAATCCAGATCAGCTGCTGTCGAGGCAGAAGCATAATTAACTGACGCGGAGCAAAAGCAGCTGCATGCTTCTTTTGGATTTTCTGCCTGAAATTTCCAAAGCTATAAAGTACAAACCCACCCAGAAGCATCCTGAACTTAATTTAAGTCCATGTACACGTTCCTTTCGGTAAATCACGCACAAAAACTCTGTTAAGGAGCACTGAAAGTCTAATATGGTAGCAGAAGATCTGTGAGCGACAAGATTTGCCGGAGCGGTGAGCCAACGATGTACCCACTTTAGAACCACACCAATGAGCCAGTGCCTAGTGTCCACTTAGCTTGCTCGACCAAAATACTGGTGTGTAGACACTTGTTCGCACACTTGCTCTGGGGATTCTACGATCCTCCATCACCACATTCTGCACGCCGTGTCCAAATAAGTAGCCCAAGCATACCAAAATAGGATTACTGAAAAGACATGTTCAAAAAGCATAGGGATCCATGAACTCTCGTTATAAAAAGGTTTTTTTAGAAAAATGTCTGTCCCTGTTAATACGCTAATTTGTTTGCAATGGGATTTCTTAATTTTTAAAATTGTCTTTAAAAAAATATTAACATTCACAAAATAGCACTGATCAAGAATATATTGAATCTACTGGAACCTTGTAAAATTTTTGGTTTTTGTTAAATCTTCTGATGTACTGTAAACCCGAGGTTTTGATGTAAGAAAGTGTTAAAATTCTTAAAATATCAATTATTTCATAACTAAAAGACTGCATCTCGTTTATTTCAACGAAAACGTCTTCTTATTTAATCAAATATGCTAGAAATTCAATATAAGAAATATGCTAAATCATTGTTATATTGTGTTTAAGATATCGCAAAGTCGGTTGTTGACGGTGGTAATATTTATTTCGCAAACAGGTCCTAACCAAACCTCATTTTCCCAACGAGGAAACGGCTGCCCTCCGTATTGATCCCTGGGCCTTACCTCTGAAAAACAAGTACGTTTACCGTCACTGCAAATGGCAGTTGCGAAAAATAGTACTGAATTTGAAGTAAATACCGAATATTAATTATGCTGTTGTAAATTCAGCGTGGCTATGAATGAGAATTTCCACAGCTCAGACGAACGGTCACAAGGCTCTTCCATATAAAACTTGGCTTCCACAGAATAGACAAACGAAGGTTAATAAAAGGCAATTTTATAGTGGAAACGAGAAAACAAACAATGAAAAGAGAGCACCAATCAGCAAAGACACGTACGTCCACTAAACAGAGGAGTACTCTTAACTTTTCGCAAAATGCAGCTCCAGCAGCCGAATGGAGGCTGAGGCTGTGGCTAAGCTTGCCCTGCTGCATCTCCCATTGTCAAGCTTCACAATCCGGTGGCCTATAAAAACACCCACGCCCCCACCCAGGCAGAAGAAACACAAAACAAAAGGAAGGCTGTTCCTCCTCCTGAATGATTGATTATAAAAAATCTGCACACCAAGAAGAAGAAGAAGAAGAAGAAGAAGCATAAACAAGATGCTGGAGCTGTTGATGATGTCGAATCTGGGTTCAATTCTGGGGACGCTCTTCGTCATCCAGACTCTGTGCAGGCAATACATTCCGCCGGAGGCATACGCATTCCTGCACCGGTTGCTGAGCCGCTTCTTCCGCTTTCTGAACCCATACGCCTGCATCGTAATCGAGGATTCCGACGGCTTCCGCGAAAGCGAGCTCTACGACCGCGTGGAACAGTACCTGAGCCGCAGAAACACATACAACGCTCGTCGCCTGCTGCTGAAAAAACCAAAAAATAGCAAGAGATACAGCCTCTGCGTCGACAAGAACGAGCAAATCGTGGACGAATTCAAGGGCGTGAAGCTCTGGTGGATTCAGCGCAGTAATGAGAAGAAGAATTCGTCGCCCTGGTGGGGTTCTTCGTCGGAAGAAAAGAGATCTTTCGAGCTCACGTTCAAGGCCCAGTACAGGGCCCTGGTTCTGGATTCGTATATCCCGCATGTGGTTGAAGAGGCTGAAAACGCAGAGAGGCAGAGCAGGCAGAGGAGGCTGTTCACCAACAGTGGAGCTGGGGTGGATTACTCGTTCAGGTCTAGGTCCTGGACTTCCATTCCGTTCGAGCATCCGTCCAGTTTTGAGTCGCTGGCGTTCGAGTCGAAGTTGAAGCAGGAGATTCTGCAGGATCTGGAGAAGTTCAAGAACAGTCGCAGCTATTATGCCAGGGTTGGGAGGCCCTGGAAAAGAGGCTATTTGCTCTATGGACCTCCGGGTACCGGCAAGTCCAGCATGATCGCCGCCATGGCCAATTATCTTAACTACGATATTTACGACCTCGAGCTCACTCAGGTAGGGTTGAAATTTGGCCATTTTTCTCTTTTTGTTTCAAGAATGGTCTCTCTGTTTTTTTCTTCCATTTTACGGCAGCAAATCGACAAGGAAGGGCCCATATATGTTTAGTTTTTTATTTTGGCATTTTGAGAGGGGAATGGGTACCGGTCTCAAGATACTCCATATACTCGTGGGATTCTTTTCGCCTAAATTTGTTGTATAGAGGTATTTTGATAGATTTTTTTTCTCTTCCTCGGTATTTTGCGGTTAGTTTTGTGAAGAAGTTACCCTAACCTACAGACAAAATATGAGAAGGTATCGATTTAAGGTATCAGGAATAGAGTTTCAGGAGTTGTTTTGTTTCCGCGTGTAGTTTCTGGTTGTGAGGTATTTTGCCACTTTTTGAGAAGGGGAATAGCAGGGGTTAGAATATGCAGCTTTTTCATTGTTCGTATCTATTAATTAAGTTTGAAGTTTTTTTTAGTATTTGCAAATTTATATATGCATTTAAATGTAGACGGGCTTGCTTCAAAATGTGGCTGACAGGATTAGTTTCCAGTTAGCATAATTATTTTTCATAGGTAAAAATGCTTCTATTCTTTTATATATTGAAAACTTAAGTTTTTTCGCAAGTTATACATCTGTTTCTAAATTTTTGTGTTTCAAAACTTTATGATTTCGGGGAAATTGTTTTATCACTTGAATTCTTCAGGGAGAATTGTGTATTTAGGAAGGAAATTGCTTAGAACCGTTATCCTCAGTTGTCAAATTACCCTGCTCTTTACCCTAGAAAAGGATGTTAGAATTTGGCCATTGGGGTGTTTTCTTCAGATTTCTTAATACTACACTTTTTTTGTTCAAATATTTTGATTGTTTTTAGGCCTGTGAATATGATGAATAAAGTGCAGAAAAGCCTAAATAGTAAATATACCAGTAATAGTGAGCCAGTGTTATAATAGGAGTCCCGTCTAGTCACATCAAATTTGGGTCTGAAACTCAAAATGAAATTTATTAATATGCTTCCCTAGAAAACCCTAACAATCTATTAGGGTAGAGCATTTGTACAATCTGCTGATGCATAAATATCATCCGGGTACTGGCCCAAAGCTAGGGTAGCATTCAGAAGTCTTCACTGATCAACTGCACCCAAAAATCATTGAAGTCAAGGCACTGTCGTCGAAATCACATTCAATTCAAGAGAGAATACTAACGTATCTAATTAATATGCATAAAGGCTGAATCCTGACCGGGGGGCAGACGCAGGTAAAAAAAGAAAAACTGAAAATCGGATATATACTTGCTTACATTTTGTGAAATGTTTACGATGTGTCGGAAGGACAGTACATCAGCCGTAGAAATTCCTGTGATAAAAACAATATTTACAACCAAGATTCCCTTTTCGACGGAAAATAAAATGAACTTGACCAAAAATTTCAGCACTTTAAAGCAACGAAGAATCTTAGTTCCTAACGTGGGTTATTGTGGCCCCATAACATTCTTTGGTGAAACTAACTCTTGATGCACAGGTGCGCAACAACTCGGAGCTGCGGAAGCTGCTAGTGAACACGACCGACAAGTCCATCATCGTCATAGAGGACATCGACTGCTCCGTCGATTTCTCAGACCGCGACAACAAATCCCACACCACCAAGAAAAAGAAAAAGAAACAAAAAGACGGAGACGCAAGCAACAGCAACACCACCAAAAAATCATCATCGGAAACCGTCAATAATAATCATCCAAAACATCCCAGCCAAGACGACGGCAATCGTCCGGGGGACGAAGGCCAGCAACACAACAAAGTGACCCTTTCGGGTGTTCTCAACTTCACGGACGGGCTGTGGTCTTCGTGCGGCAGCGAGCGCATCTTCGTCTTCACCACCAATCACGTGGACCGACTGGATCCGGCGCTGCTGCGCCCGGGACGCATGGACAAGCACATCCATTTATCCTTCTGCGGCTTCGAGGCCTTCACCATTCTGGCCCGCAATTACCTGGAGATCGACGGCCAGCACGACCTGTTCCCGCAGATCGCGCGGCTCATCGACGAGGCTGAGCTGACGCCCGCCGACGTGGCGGAGCACCTGATCGACGGCAGCCATGATCCCACGTTGGCGCTGCAGGCCCTGCTGGATGCCATGCGCGCCAGCATCCACACCAAGAAGCTCAACGCTGCCGCCAACGCCAACGCTGCCGCCGAGTCTGTCAGCGACGCTGACGTGGACGGCGGAATGCGCAATGACGTGGACAGCGGCAGTGACTCAGCAAGCACCAGCAGTGGCGGTAACGCAGACTGATCCCTTGAAGAAACGGTGTTTTTCGGCTCCTCGGGCAAATAGACTGTAGGTTTGTCATTACAAATATGAACTTGTCCATGTTTCTCCAGGAATATAGGCTTTTTAGGTTTTAGATATAGAAGTGCGACCCATCTTTGTCGTCTTTTCCATTTCCCATGTGACAGACGTATACGAATGCTTTCTGGTTTCTGTCTCCGTTCTGTCATATAGGGATGGTTTTTGTTACCTACTTTCCTTGCTTTATATATGGTTGCTCAAACTGTTGGTTGTTTCCTCTTTTACATGTTGCTCAACCTGCGTATATTGATTTAGATTTACCGATGGCGGACACAATCACAAATTTTCAGCGGTGCGTTACCAGAACTTTTACGTATCAGCTATTCCAGCTCTTCCACGAAGATTTCAACGCACGGTCATTGGTAAACATCCTAAAGAAGCAGTACACAAGCAAAATGATATCCTTGTTTTAAATTAGTATATATATTTAATATACATACCGTTTGCAAAGAATCTGAATGGTCCATAAATCATGGCCGGGTTAGTTCATAAGTCTTAAACAAAGTTTATAAGCAAACTTTATTAACTAAAATTATGGGTGTGTCATTGGGAATAATGATTTCTCTTTCACTATTGGAAATGACCTAATAAATATGACACCAATTAATAGATACCTTGGTCTAGATCTTACAATTAAATAGATTGCATTAAATACGTTGGAGATGCGCATTAAATAGAGGATTGCAAGTAGATTGAGAGCCTTATTTGATTTAAAAAGAAAATGTTAGAACGAAACTATTTTAGCTTAGGAAATATTTGTAATATAAGTATACCCCAAGACATATAGTTCAATTAGAACTTTATAACTTAACATTACCCGCAAGAATCAAACTTAATAGTTTGAGTTTTCAAATCTAGAGTCTTTATGACTAGGCTAACACCTCATTGTTATTTAAAGAGATGTTCACTATGTGATCGGAGCTAGCATCGTCCTTATGGGCCCCACTTGGCATTCCTTCTCCAAAATTGATAATAATTTTCTAGTTAAATTTCAAAGCTTTTTGCTACAATTGAAGGGCTCTAAGCATATCATTGTGAACGGTAGTAAATGTTATATCCAAGGTACTTAATTACCATGGTAATGTCTTTGTGTACAAGCTAGTTGCAAGTGTAATGCCTTTGTTTATAACAAGTTAAAATAAGATTATTAAATAATAAGTTCTTTTATTACAATTTTTTTTCCAAATTGGCGATAAAAATAGCCTACAAAAATTGTTCCCTCTTACCATGTACTAGAATATGTGTTACTACAAATGTAACATGGAGTTCCTTATGTGTAGAGGCCTTAGAGATACCAAGTTAACTTGGACCTAAGAAACATGATGTCATCTCTTCTATCATGTTGATGATTCTAAATTGTTAAAATTAAATTATAAAAAGCTTTTTATCTTGTTAACTTTGGCTTGGGGATAAAACAAATAATTTGAAATATGTAAGATTTTGAGTTTATTTTCATTTACTTAATTGCCATAAGAATGTTTTGTCATTGAAAACTTAAAGTTTTTATGTTGCTCTTTAACTCACTTTCAATTTAACATTCAATTGCTTACCTTGCTTAGATTTTTATGCTTCTTGATTCACTCACCCTACTTTGATTTCTCTAGTTTAGCAACCTTAAGAGTTTCTCTTGATTCTAAGTTAATGTAGTAGGCTTCGGTTTTTCTCTAATTCTCTAGCTAGTAAGCAACTATCATAGATAGTTTTTTAGGACTTGAGTTGAATTCACCTATAATCATTATAATTGAAAAAATGGCTATCATAGTGGGCTTCTTTTTCTTTGAAACGTAAACATTAGTAACATTTGAAAAGTTCAAGCTTTTCTTGGTTGGTAGCTAATAGAGGATGACTAGACAAAAGAGATTGCACTTGGTTTGGAATACCTTGGACTTTGTCATAGCTCTTGTATTTGTCAAGGGACACATGGAAACTTTTGAGTTTTTCAAAATTAACTAATATCACTAGAAATCACTAAAGGTGATGAGAATCGATATCTTATCACTTAAGTGTTGTTAATAATTAATTATCTCAAGAAAAAATTTCAAAACATATCATTGAGCATCAAATAAAGCTACAGAAATCCATAGTGCCTTTATTGATTACTATCGATTGGAGATATACAAATCAATATAATTATTTTCTTATCTATTGGAATCAATTGGAGATGCTTCTAGCAAAAAGTGCATACTTTATTTCTTAATTAATCCAATCTCATGAAATTCAAGGTAATTTTACTTGAAATTTGAGTTAGAATTTCATGAAACTTCGAGAAGATGCTAGATCTAATAACAATTGAATGAAAAGGCTTATGATTCTATGTAGATCTAATAAAAAATGAAGCATAGCAACTTAAGATCAAGTAAAGATGAATGAATACAACATTGAACTTGAAATTCATGATAGATTTTGATGAGACGCGATATGCACAAGCTGCGATATCGCGTACGCGATATCGTGGCCGCTGTGATATTGCATCCCCTGCGATATCGCGTATGCGATATTGTGTAGTCCCCTGTGATATCGTGTACGCGATATCGCAGTCTGCCACCAAATCTATAAATAAGAGGCGACACTCCCCTCATTTCCATATAAAAGTTAGAAGTAGCAAAGCTTTGGCGGATTGATCACCCTAGAGATAGAATATTTTCCATGTGCCCACAGTAGGAGTCCCCCAAGTGAACGATTCTTTATTCGAGCAACTTTGTACCTAAACGTAAGTTGTGTACGGAAATAAAGACGAGCTTTGTGGATAAACCTTGCAGTACATGGATAGGTTTATTTAATGTTATTTATTGCTTTCCTAGT
>MNCI01017629.1:224880-282043 GCA_015680685.1 Gnetum montanum
CAATATCGCGTACGCAATATTGCGGCCGTCGTGATATCGCATCCCCTACGATATCGCGTACGCGATATTGTGTCGTCCCTTGCGATATTGCGTACGCGATATTGCAGTCTGCCGCCAAATCTATAAATAAGAGGCAACACTCCCCTCATTTCCATATAGAGGNCGGACTTACTTAACCATACACTGTGACAACAACAAGTAAGTCTGGGAAGACAACGATTAATTAACCCCAAGTGTTCCTTGCGGCATTTAGGCATTTAGTCTACGGAGTTCGACCAGATCGCATGTGCTACACTTGTTTTGTATGGTTGAGCATAGGGGTACCTCGCCACTCATCAGATTTGAAGCAAATTATCAATCTAAAGCTTAAATTTGAAGTAAATGAATCATTCTAATGGAGATTTGAATGTATATTGATCAAAAGCTAATCCAAATATGATCTTTAATGAAATATGAATGAGATATGTGAGAAACATTATGTGAAACTAATGAAATAAAAGATTTTGAATGAGAATGTAGAGATCTTATAAGAAAATTGAAAGAGATTAAAATAAATCTAAAAATTGTTATACTTCTTATCTTCAAACCCTTGATCAATGAGAAATGAACAATACAAATCATAAATAAGTGTACTTCATGCATGAAGTATGAGGGGAAACCTTTATTTATAGTATAGTTTGGTTCAAATTTGTCTTTTTATGCATGTTTTAGCATCATTATTGATGAAATGTGTTTTTCATCTACTCTGACGTCGGGTATCCGACGTCAGGGGGTATATGTTGGCCTATAAATATAGCGCCTAGGCTCTCAATTTGGAGTTAGTTTTTAGTTTCAGTTAAAGTAGCAAAGCTCTTGTAGTTTATTTTCACCAAAGTTATAATATTTTCTAAGTGCCCACAGAAGGAGTCTAAGTGTGTATGGTTCTTTGTTCAAACACGAATGTACTTGAGCGCAGCAGTGTGACAAGAATAAAAACAAACTCTTTTGACAATTCTTGCATCATTGAGAATATAATAATGTTTCTTTTAATGCACTTTAGTTTAATGCATTTGAACTAAGCAATTACTTTCCAACATTTAATGAACACAAGCACGACCACTTCGAACATAAATATAGTACTTGGTAACCCAACAACTCTTAACATTTGGTAGCCCAGTAGCACTATATGTGTTTAGGATGTGTCCAGGAAAGTGGGGTAGTTACTTGTGTTAGGCTAGTTAGACCATACATGAAGTAAAAATTAAATTACTCTACCTTTCATTCTTCTTGTAGGTGACTAAACTCATAAAACATAAAATAAGAAAAATCATGTACCTCAATTACACTTAAACCATACCCTTGACCCTCACCAGTGCAGTTGGAAAGACAGTGAACATTCTCAATGCCCATTTCACTTCCTAGAAGAATTAGTGTACTAGAGAACTATAGGTCTACGGAATTTGATAGGATCATGCGTAAACACCTTAGTGATTTGTATGGTTGGGTGTAGGGGTACTAATGAGTGGTGAGGTATCCCTACACTCAACCATACAAATACAAGAGTAACACGCGCGATCTGGTCAAACTCCATAGACTAAGTGCCTACACGCCTACTGGAACACTTAAGGTTAATTATTCGTTGTCTTCCGAGACTTATATTTGTCACAGTGTATGGTTAAGTAAGTCTGAGGTATATGATTTTTATAGCTTTTTCGGTTTTATCTCCTATGCTGAAAGGTGAAGGGTTGAAGAGACTAATTACTAACTCTAATTAACTAAGTCTAAATTAATCTAGCGTTAGCATCCATTCCCACTTACCATTCACACCCTGAACCAATGCAACCGTGGTTACCAAATGGTAGTCGTTGCTGGGATCACCATGCGTAACGCACATGCTCAAAGCGGTCGTACTGAGGCACTTAACTAGGAGAGAAGGATTGAGAGAGATTTAATAACTAATAAAGCACTTAAATGAAAAACAATAAATAATGATAAATAAAGAACTAATTAGCCTATTCCATGCACTGCAAGGTTTATCCAAGAAGTTCGTCTTTATTTCCGTACACAAATATGTGTTCAGGTACAATATCTACTCGAATGAAGATTTGTTCACTTTGGAGTTCCTACTATGGGCACATGGAAAATATTCTATCTCTGAAGGGATCAAACTGCCAGAGTTTCACTACGGTCTAAGCCTAGGATGGGAAACAAGGGAGAGTCGCCTCTTATTTATAGACTTTGCGGCGCACCGTGATATCGCATACGCGATATTGCTGGGGACGATGCGATATCACGTATGCGATATTGTGTAGGATGCGATATCGCGACAGATGCGATATCACGTCCCATCATACCCCCATGAATAAATAAAAACTCATCCTCAAGTTCCTTACAATAATATCGGGAAGGTATGGGATTATTGACTCAAAATGAAACTAATGAGATGACTTGTGAATGGATCATCATTACAAGACTTGACAAAACTGGTGTTCATGAAAAAAAGAGTGAACACCTTATTACATTGACATCAGGCCTCATTTGGCAGCTAAGAAAGAGAGAGAGAAAGAAGTGTTGCTATTGCCAACACCAAGATTGTGCCTTTCATTGTCCATCGGTAAGCACACCATCGATCTTGCTCCTTGCATAGCTGCTTCCAACACTACTCCATTTCAAATGTTCCTTCTAGATCCCCTTTGTTGTTGTATGATTACCATTTTCACACACAACACAATCTTATATTAGCAAGGGTAAATGAATTTCAATGTAGTTGATACCTTGCTGCGGTGAAAGGTCTATTGGCTAGGTTGTGGTATGGCTGATTGCGGATCTAGAGATATAATATTCATGACTACTGAAGGTGTAGGGGTTAGGAGAAAATCAAAAAAATTAGGCCCCATACCCCCATGACTAATCGTGAACCTTCGGTAGCGATAGGATGGAGAAAGAAAAAGGAACAAGCAAGATGAAGAAAAAGGGACAACTATAACATCGATGAAATGGATGTCAAGATGGAAATGAACAAAATAAAATTAATTACAAAAATGTTAGGGAAAATAAGTTAACTGGTGCACCAAAGAGAAATGTCAGTGGGTCCTCCCCAAAGTAGGCACATGCCCTTAATGCCCTAACAAATCCACATTCAAAGAGCCTGTAGGCTCTAGGAATGTCATTTGGAACAAGAGTTAAAGTCTTAACCACAAGAATTTACCAAAAAGAAAACAATGCATCTACTAAAATATACACTAATGATATAATCGGTGATGAGGTGAATAATGGAGAGAAGGATGGAGAGAAGAGAATGGAATGGAGTCTCAAGAACAAGGTGGTGTATAGCCCCTTGTGTAGTTCATGGTTAATGTGACTTAGCAAATCTCATTCCAACTCCGGTCTCAAACAATCCACTTCCAATGACATTGCATTAATGCATTTGGCCGATCTATCCTCTTGAAGTAACAAGAATGCATTCACCCAAGAGCCACCACCATTCTGACAAAACAAAGAGGAGAGAATGGGAAGCGAGAAGGGCCTTAGTTAGAGGGAACAACTTGATTTTAGTTCCATAACTAGTGTTTGTAGCCCAAATTATTATTTTGTCTAAGGGATGTGCTTTGAATTCTCACTTTCTCTTTTTTTTTCTTTTTTTCCTTTTTTTAATGTGTTTATGTGTGAGAACCACACCATGCAAAAACTTTGTTATTTTTATCGCTCAGCTTCCCGATGATTGGGTAACATCGAAGCAGCAAGAAAACTCAAGAAGAAAACATCCAAGCACCCAAGAGAATGGCCAACACAAAAGCATCAAGTTCCCTTGAAGTCACACCCTTTTCAATCCTTGAGTCCTTAGTTTGAGAAATGCTTAGTCACCGATTCATTAAAGTTCTTATTTAGAAAGAGACTGTACATTTCCAAGCTGAGAGAGACCATAGAAACTGGTGGATGAATGGATGAAGTGAACTCATTACCTACCATATCAAAAGAAAAATACCTTAGTATCAACATTAGAACTTAAAGGTAAAAACCAAACATTAGCAGTCAACATGAAAACAGTTCATACCATCCTGAAGAACACTTATTGGTGACAAACTTACAAGGTGGATCTCACACACACACAAAATGAAAAAGTATAACGATGATGAAAAATAAAAACAAGAAAAGTTAAAGAAATTGTAAAACAAAAACATGTAAAACAAAAACGTGTAAGACAAAAATGTGTAAAAAAAAAATGTGTAAAAAAAAACATGTAAAACAAAAATGTGGAAAAAAATGTGTAAAACAAAAACTAAAATGAACTGAGGGCCCCAAATAATTTTCATAGGTGGCCATCTCCCCCATGACTGAATTGCAAGGGAGAGATCCGAAATAATGAGCTTCTATTTGAATTTCCTAGAAGTGCCCAACTTCACCCCATTGGTGTTCTTTGATTAAGGGGTGGAAGTTGACGACACTCATATTCCAATGTGTCTATGCCTTCATTGTTGGCATGAGTTGTTTCCTCAGTTCATTCCATGCATATTTGTCGATTGCTCTTTTGACTAGCTGTCAACCATAGGGTGTCTACTACTTGTTGTGTGGTTGCTACATACAGGCATCTTTGTCTCATAGTTTTAAGGGCACACTTGTTGCATGGAGAAGATGTTGTGCATTCCTCCATGTCATCACTTGATGAATCACTGTATGTGATGCATAGAACTTTCTTCTTCTCGATATTTCCATAAATATTTACCTTAGATATCTCCAAGGAAAGATCATGGATCCCTAGGTACGCATCTATTATACTCAACCATGGCCTTCCCATTATAATTGGAAAGTCCCCTTTGTCATTGTTAACTTCTATCACCAGGAAATCAGTTGGGTAAGACCAACCACACATAGTGGTAACGATGTCCTCCACCAATCCCAAGGGAATGGTGATGGACTGGTCTACCAGCTCTAGTTGGATGTTGCTCTTCTTAAGTTGGGGCAGGTTCTAGGCTTGATACATTTCTCGTGAAATTAAGTTGACTCTGGAACCTGAGTCAAGAAGAGCCTTATGTGGTTTGTTCCTGGTGACTTGGAGGTAGATTAAGGGACTCCCAAGGTCAGATAATTTTGTGGGAAGATGGCCTACTTTGATCTAGTCAGTTATGGTATGTGTTAACATAATCATATACGTTAAGCTCTGTTGTTGGACTGAAGGGTGCTCCAAAGCCTTATGTGTTGGAGGAGCATACCTAGACTCAACCGCTTGTTATTTTGAGAGCTTGTCTAGGCTTTTGGTTCTGAAGAACGGTCTTCTCTTTTTACGATTGTTAGAGCCAGTAGCAAGTTGAATGTTCACAGCTCTCATAGTGTTCCGTTGTTGTGGTTGAGTGGGGAGTTCCCCTTGCATTTTTGGAGCAGGAGGTGTTATGGGAACTACTGGTGGAAGAGGTGTGGATGGATTAGGAGGATAGTATGGATATGGAGCATCTCCTGGAGGAGAAGGAGTCCTTCTAAAGTACTCCTGAACTTGGTAATGATGTTGGGGAGTTATGTGACCCATGGAGTCACTTGGAGAAATAGGCTGCTGCATGTAGTATCCATATGGGTCTGGCTACCAGGAAGGGTACTGATGTTTCAGCGGTGACATCCCCCATGACTATGGGTATTGCCACTGCTGATCTTGTCTGATGGATTGTGGTGGAGTTCCACTTGGATAGTACGTCAATGGTTGGTGGAACTATCAAGGATAAGGTAACCTTCGGGGTGTCTGCCATTGGTTAAGTCTCAGGTTGAGTGCATACACCCCAGACTCTTGTAGATGCGAGATGATTGGACAACATCCCTTAGGATGGTTATATTGGCAAATCTCACATCCATTTTCATTGTCTGTGTTCAAATCCACAACCTCATTGGAGATAGTTATTTTCTCCTTACCCTTGTCATGTGTAGGGTCTGAATCTCTTCGCTTTTTCTTGTCTTTGTCACTACTTCGTTCCTCCTTAGATTCCTCTATGATTTTCAGAACAAGTTCAAGTCTACTATCCAAGGAGTCCTGTATATGATCTACCTTAGCCGCCACCTCTGTTGTTAACTTATAAAGTGGCAAGGTTTTCCTGGTCACCAACTCTTCGAGTGGTGACTCATCCTCTTCATCGCAAAATCTCACTCCCTTCTTTTGAAGAGAGGGATCATGGTTATATTCTTCTACACTTTCTCATTTTCGTAGCTCCCCTTCTTCTTTGGCTACTTATTCCAACAAGCAATGAACCTCATGAGATCTAAGTTCTAATAATCTTCCTTGGGCATAAGTCCCAAGGGTTCTCCTAGTTTCATACCTTTGCCCATCTACGATGTGGCAGAGTTGATCTTGCTACACGTATCCATGGCCTGGGCAATGATGTAAAAATGCATTGTAGCGGCCCATGGCAGCATCCAAGGGTTCGTGAGTACCTTGCTTCCATCCTTGGATTTGCTTACCCAAATTAGACACTCTGGAGTACGTTTGATATTTATCATTGAATAGTTCTAACATCATACTCCACCTCCTAATGGTTTCCAGTTCTAAGGACTGGTACCAACTCTCTGCTTTCTTAATGAGTGTCTTGGGAAAAAACTTTAGTTTTTGCCACTTGTTCTCTATGTTTTGCAAGGCACAGGCATCATGGAATGCTTGTAAATGATTTTTTGGATCCACGTTGTATCCCCCTTCAAAGCATGGGATATTGTTCATGTCTAAGCGCTTGATCCAACTATCTTTTAAGTGCCTTGTTGGTATTCTCACTACCTCCATTATATTCAACATGCTTTGGGTGGAAAGTAGGGGCTCTTCATAATCATCTCTTTCATGATGTCTATGATGTCTACATTGTTCCCTACTTTCCCTTTGTTCATGCCCTTGTCCTCTCTCTCGACTCTCTCGTTGAGGTCTCTCATTTTGCCTGCCTCTATCCTCACCATCATGCTCTTGAAGATTGCACCCTGATGTGGAAGGAGAGGCTAAATGATGTGAAGAAGAGGAAGAAGAGGAAGAACCATTGCCATGACAATGTTTCCTACCTTCTCTTCTATGGCTTTAGCCCCGATCGTGATGACGATTTGAGTGCTCGTCCTTGCCATGTGTTGTTGTTCCCTCAGTGAACAGTTGGTGTTCATGGGGATCAGAACCAGGGTTGTGTATCGTGGAGCATAGGTTCTGATACCCCACCTCCTCACAATCATTAGGAGGGGGAACATCCTTTGATAGAGAACCCATTATGAGTGGTTCACCATCTCCTATTTCACTTAGGATGTGCAGGACCTTTTTGCCCTTCAATAGTGTATGTTGGTTCTCCTGCCTTGAGTTCCTCGTACGTTGTAAAGCTATGGGATGGTAATCCCTCATGTCAAAATCTTTCATAACGTATTCAGCATAGAGCTGAGTCATGCCAATCTGTGCCAAAGCACGGAGAATCATGTTGGGAATGGCACGATCTGGAGGTAACATTATGTTACCTTGCAAATCTCTCCAGTGCATATGTTCATCTTGATGGAGGATAAAAGTAAAATTAGGTATATACTCATCAGGATGAGTATATTCCATCCTATATTTTTGAGGAACTGGCAAATTTAGGTTATGTGTTTTTGATTGCCGACTATTCTTTGTATTATCTCTAGGTGGTATAATGCTCTTGTTAGAAGAAGACATTGTTATTTAATTCGGTGTGCTATTTAATCATTATATAATTTTTCTTTTAATTAACCCTAAGGTTCGTTTAAGCTCCCAATGATGTGAGTGATCTCTTATGTTCTACTTAGTACACAAACACTTAGTCCCGGGTAATAGCGCCAATGATGAGTGGCGAGGTACCCCTACACTCAACCATACAAATACGACCATAACACGCACGATCCGGTTGAACTCTGTAGACTAAGTACCTACATGCCTCATGGAACACTTAAGGTTAATTATTCGTTGTCTTCCCAAACTTACTTGTATTTTTCATGGTGTATGGTTAAGGAAGTCTGAGGTATATGATTTTTATAGCTTTTTTCTGGTTTTATCTCCTATGTTGAAAGGTGAAGGTTGAAGAGACTAATTACTAACTCTAATTAACTAACTAAGTCTGAATTAATCTAGCATCAACATTCGTTCCCACTTACTGTTCACACCCCAAACCAATGCAACCATGGTTACCAAATGCTAGTCATTGCTGGGATCACCATGCGTAACGCACGTACTCGAAGCCGTCGTACTGAGGCACTCAACTAGGAGAGAAGGGTTGAGAGAGATTTAATAACTAATAAAGCATTTAAATGGAAAATAGTAAATAACGATAAATAAAGTCCTAATTAGCCTATTCCATGCACTGCAAGGTTTATCCAAGAAGTTCATCTTTATTTCCATATACAAATATGTGTTCAGGTACAATATCTGCTCAAATAAAGATCCGTTCACTTTGGAGTTCCTACTGCGGGCACGTGGAAAATATTCTATCTTTGGAGGGATCAAACTACCAGAGTTTCACTATGGTCTAAGCCTAGGATGGGAAACAAGAAAGAGCCACCTCTTATTTATAGACTTTGCAATGCATCGCGATATCATGTATGTGATATCGCACGGGATGTGATATCGCGGTGGATGTGATATCACGTACACGATATTGCGGCCCATGTGATATCACGTCCCATCAGGTACCTTACCGCTCATCATTGGCATCATTGCTAGGGACCTTTTTGTTGTTTTGTGCACTATCTAGGATTTAGTGAAAATTATTTAAATCGTTGGAACAAACCTTAGAGTCACATCACATCTTAAGATTACTACAACAAACTTTTAAAGCACACTGTGTTTTTATCATCTACTTGTAATGTCTTCTTATCACAGGAGTACTTCTTCACCCAAGTCTGATGGAGTTCATTAGTCGATGCCTCAACAATATTGAATGGTATATGCTCATCTTGATGAGTATATATCCAATTTCACCTTCATCCTACATCAGGATGAATAGTTATGGTGGAATGACATGGAGGACAACATTGTGTTGTCACCCAATCAATCTATTCTTGTAATGTTTTACCAAGCACTTATTTGTCTGGGTCTTCAAGAACATCATGCTAAGTATGTTGTGTGAGACAATGATGCCAAGCAATATCATCCCACTAAAGCACAATGTCTCTAGGATCACCAGTTAGAGCAACATCACAAATTTGTGAAGGGAAAAGGATTCAATGACTCTCCATTCCTACTGTACCAAAATGATGGTGGGGAACCCTTCTCTATGGGTTTTCCATTTAGTGAAATTCCTCTCTTTGACTTCGGTGATGGAGGTTAAAACTAAAACTTGCAATCCATAATTCACAATGCTAGTTTTGGTAAGAATGGATCTAATGACAAAGAAGGATCTAAAGAAGCAAATCAAGGCAAGCATGCAAATAAGAAACAAGATCGTGATCATAGTCACAATTGCTAAAGAGGTGGTAGCAGGCACCATGATGGTGCTAGTCCTCCTTCCTCTTCCCCTTCATCGTCATCTTCTTATTCTTCTTCTAGCTCTGATCATAACTGTAAGAGGTGAGACTATGATGGAGGTGACCAAATGACCGACGGGACCGAAATGACTATTGGGAAAGGTAGATCAAGCATGTGGGCATTCAAGAGAGGCACATAACCATGAATGAAGGGGTAGTAGAGAGCATTGTAGGAACCATGATCAAGGCCTTAATGAGCCTTTGCTTGCTACTAGAAGTATGCTCAATATCATAAAGGCAATACAAATTCCAACAAGGCACTTAAAGGATAGTCGGAGCAAAAGGCTAGACATGAACAATATTTCTTGGTTCGAAGTAGGATATGCCAAAGAACCATCTCCAAGCTTTTCAAGATGCATGTGCCTTGCAGAATATAGAAAATGAGTGGCTAAGACTTAAGTTATTCGTAAGGACACTCATCAAAGAAGCAGAGAACTGGTATCAGTTCTTAGAGTTGGAATCTATCAGACGATGGAGTACCATGCTTGAGTTGTTTAATGATAAATATCAAACATACTCTAAAGTGTCCAACTTGAGAAGGAAAATCCAATGATGGAAACAAGAAACACACGAACCCTTGGATGTTGCCATCGGCCGATACTATTCCTTGATGCACAAATGTCCTAGCCATGGTTATTCTCAATTGGATCAACTTCACCACATTGTAGATGGGATTTGATCAGAAACGAGAAGAACCCTTGGTGTCTATGCCCATGGGTGACTATCAGAATTAAGTTCTTATTGAATACAAAGATTAATTGAGCAAGTAGCTAAAGAGGAGGGTGAATTAAGAAAAAGAGAAAGTGAAAAAGAATATAATTATTATCCTTCCATTCGCAAGAGGGAGGTTCAATTCTGCGATAGTGAGGATGAATCTACATCTGATGAGGTGGTGAATAGGAAAACCTTGCCACTCCAAAAATTTAAATCTGAAATTATAGCCAAGTTGATCATTTATGGAACTCCATGGATAGCAGATTCCATGCTATTCTAAAAATTGCTGAAGAGTCCAAAGAATAGGGTAGTAATCATGAGCATAGGAGGTGCAAGGAAGTTGAATGTGCTTATCACAAAGGTAAGGGAAAGATTGCTACAGTAGAAGAGGTTATAGAAAGCAAATCAGATGATGATGGTGAATGTGACATTTGTCAGTATGAACATCCTAAGGGATTTTGCCCCATAGTGTCACATCTATAGAAGTCTAGGGTGTATGCTTTAAATCCATGACTAATGCAAAGATAAACATCCAAAAGATTACCTTACCCTCAAGGTAATTTCAGGCAGTTCCACTAACAACAGTAATATTATCCAAGTGGAGCTCCCCACAACCATATGAGTAGTATTAATAGTGGTAGAAACCACAATCATGGGTGCTAGCACCACCAAGGTAGCAATACTATTATCGTTAGCCTAATCCATATGGTTATTACGTTCAGCAACCCTTATCTCCACGTGACTTTTCTAGTCACGTCTCTACTTTCCAACCTCACTACCACCCTTCTTATTATTATTGAACTCATTCTCCACATGAAAGAAGGGATGCCACCTATTATCCTTATCCTCCTTGTATCTTACACATGTTCCTCCTCCACCTGCATAGCTACCACCTACTCCACCAATGCAGGGTGAACTACTAGCTCAATCATAATAATGTAACACTACTAGGATCGTGAACCTACAACTGGTTAGTCGACCGAGTGGTTTAGTTACTCAATCAAAGAAAAGACATTTTTTATAACCATGCAGTCTACCTAAGCCCTCACATACACTTGTGGTTGAAAATCCTACCCCTACATCTTCCTTTCTATCAAACACCTGCAAGTCCCCTTTAAGCCAAAATCTACCTAGGATCCATACTGTAATGCTTACTCATACTATATCTGATTGGACCTATGTTGGACACCTTTCCAAATAATTAGTCGATCTTGGAAGTCCTCTCATTTATTTGCAAATTTCTAGGAATGAATTGTGCAAGGCTCTTCTCGACGTAGGTTCTTATGTCAATTTGATCTCTCATGAGATGTATACTGCATGGAACTTGCCTCCTCTCAGGAAGAGGAACATAATATTAGAATTGGAAAACTAGTCCATCACTATTCCCTTGGAATTGGTAGAAGACATTGTGACCACTATCTATGAGTGGTCTTATCATACTAACTTCCTAGTAATCAAGGTGGAGAACCACAAAGGGGATTTCCCAATCATCATGGGAAGGGCATTGCTTAGCACTGATATGCCAGAATGGATATCAGAGATATTTCCTTGGAAATATCTAAAGAAAATGCATTAAAAAAGATCAAGAAGAAGAGAGTTCCATGCATCACATACAACGATATAGGGTGCATTGGTGTGTAGAAACTTTAGGCTGTAAAGCAAGCATCTATCTCTACATGCAAGCAGTGTGCACTAGAAGTAAAAATCCAAAGGTTTCGGTACATAGTAGCCACAAAATAGAAGGGCACCTAGTGGCTAACCACTGATTCTAAGAGCAACACACTTTGCATGAAGCCAACTAAGAGTCTGACATGTGCATATGTTGTAGGCATGATGAACTAGAGCAAGTTCATTATCAACTCTTTGATGATACAAATGATGATACTTGTTGGGGAGAGTTGGAAATTCTTGAAAATTTTATGTAAGAGCCCATTAAACTGAAAATTCTACTAATTGGAATGGAATATGTGTTTTTTAAAAATGGAAAGCTACTTATAAATAATGCAAATCTTGCTCCAAAAAAGAAAAAAATGTTGTTGAAGGTAGTTGAAAAATGGTCAACATCATGTGCTTGGTCATATCTTGAACTCATAGGGATTGATCCTAGGATATGCCAACATTGCATCTACACTGATCTAGCCATGAAGCCATCAAGATAGCCACAAAGGTGATTGAACCCCAAATTGAAGTATATCATCAAAGAGGAAATCAAGTAACTCCCCAAGGCTAGGTTCATTTATCCCATTGCGGATAGTGAGTGGGTTATTCCACTCATAATTATGCCAAAGAAAGGTGGCAAGTGGCAAGTCTGCATTGATTTCAAGTTGCTGAATATGGCAACATTCAAAGACCATTTTCCATTGCCATTTTTAATCAAGTGCTTGACACAATATTTGGGCATTGCTATTATAGTTTTCTAGATGGTTATAGTGGCTATAACCAAATTCAAATTACAGTAGAGGACTATGCCAAGAAAACATTCATGAGTCCTTGGGGGCCTTTTGCATATCGCAAGATGCCATTTGGTCTATGAAATGATCCTGCTACATTCCAACACATGGTTCTGATCATTTTCAATAGCATATCAGTTGTGGTGTAGAAGTCTTCATGAATGAATTCTCCACTTATGGAGCTAAATTTGAGCAAGCCTTCGACTACCTTGAGCAAGTGCTAAAATGATGTGTTGAAACCAACTTATGGCTCAATTGGTAGAAAAGTCATCTAATGGTCCAGGATGACATTGTATTGGGGCACAGGATATCACAAGCAAGAATTGAGGTAGACCCTAAGAAAATAAGGGTCATCCAAGGAATAACCTATCAACCAGAAACTATCAAATATGTTTAGTCATTCCTTGGATATACTGGCTACTACTAGTGATTCATAGAGAATTTCTCTAAGATTGCAAAACTATTGGTGGAGCTAACAAAGAAAGATGCTCCCTTTATCTAGAATGTGGAATGTAAAAAAGCATTCCAAAAACTGAAAGAGAACTTGTAAAAACTCCAATTCTACAAGCATCTAACTAGTTTAGACCATTTCATATTGTAACAGATGCATCAAATTATGCTTTGGGAGCCATGCTCACATAGTTAGATGACAAGAAACGTCCATATTACATCCATTACACTAGCCGAAGCATCGTGGGTGCATAACTAAACTACACCACCATAGAAAAGGAATTGATGATAGTGGTATTTTCTCTAGAGAAGTTTAGGCATTATGTGCTTGGATACAAGGTGTTTGTGCACATGGATCATAGTGCCATCCACTTCTTAATGGACAAGCTAATGGTGAGCCCCCAGGTCATATGGTAGTTGGCGATCTTGTAGGAATTTGATATTATGATGGTAGATTGAAAGGCATTGAGAATGTGGTCATTAATCACTTATCTTGGTTGTGATGGGAGAAAAAGAAGAAAAAAAGATCTATTGTCTTATATGTTTCATGATGAACTCCTCTTTTCTGGGGCTATAACTGAACAATCGCCCAATAAGCTTAAATGGTATGATGACATTCTCACCTATCTTCTCACTTATGAGATGCCACAAAAGTTGGACCACTAGAAGAAAAAAAAATTTCTTCACCAAGTAAAATACTTCATGGAGATGAATGGACACCTCTACAAGATGTGCACTAATGGCTTGGTTTGTTGGTATGTCCTTGATGCTGATCAAGTGCTTATTCTCCAAGATGCTCATGATGGTCCTTGTGGAGGACACTATGCTGGGAGACACATGGCCATTAAAATTCTGATGACAGGGTACTATTGGTCAACAATCTTCAGTAATGCTCACCATTATGTATACTCTTGTGAATGATGCCAATGAGATGATGTAATGATTGCTCAAATGGAGGGACCTCAACAATGGATTCAACCACTGAAACCCTTTGACATCTGGGACATTGACTTCTGGGTCCCATCACATCCATGTTAAATGGAAAGATGTACATCATAGTCACTATTGACTCTTGTATGAAATGGGCATAAGTAGTAGCCATCATCGATTATACATCTTCTATTCCTACTTAGTTTGTATAGCAATCTATTGTAAATAGATTTTTTTTCCATGTGCATTAATTTATAATAATGGAACTCACTTTACAAGCACTACTTTTTGGAGCTCATGCAACACTAAGGGGTTGAACATAAACTCACAACACCCTACCACCCCCAAGCCAATGGTCAAGTTGAGGTTACCAATAGGGAAATCACAAGGATACTAATAAGAACTGTTAGCAAGTATAGGAAAGATTGGAGCACCCTTTGTGCCTACCACTTAACATGGAAACTTTCTATAGGCTACTCTCCCTATGACCTTGTTTATGAAAAATTACCAACACTTCCTATTCAATTCGAGCTTCGTACACTTTCAACAGCCTATGACCTCGACCTTGACTTAAGTCTAGCACAAAAAGAAAGACTAATGAATCTCAACCTACTAGACAAAAATCAATTGGTAGCCCTATCATCTAATGAGTTGCAGGAGGCCTACAACAAAAAGTGTCATGACCTAAAAATCAAAAAATTCAAATTCCAATTGGGAGATAAGGTTCTCTACTCAAACCCCACATATGTACCTCAACGAACTAAGTTTCGAATGTTGTGGGAAGGACCTTGCATCATTTACAAAACTTTTCCTTCTAGGACCATGTTGATCTACAAACCTAAGAGCCTGGACAAGAAATAGCTAGTTAACATTCAACAAATCAAACCTTTCCATCAGCATAAGCCAACTAATACAACAAAAGCCTCATCGGATGGACAACCATGCTCCATATTTTGGATCTCCTTCTTTCAACTTAGTCATGGGGGAGATGGCCATCCATGTTAACCATATAAGCAATTTCTCCATTTTTCAATTTTTTGTTTTAAACATTTTTTTTTTGTTTTACACATTTTTTATTTTACATCTTGCTATTTTCATGTTATTAATCTTTTCTAATTTTTTTCTTTACACCATCATTAGTACATTTGATATTTATTGAATATTTTACACTTTCTTTTATATTTTCTTTTATTTTATATTAGTGATTTTCTAAATTTTTGTTAATAAGAACCAAGTACAATGATAATGCATTGCTTGATGGTGGTATGTACTATTTTTGTTATTTGATTGTTAGTGTCTAGTTTTTGGCTTTGAATTTTGTTGTGGATAATTAGGACATGGTGTCTTTTTCATGCAACAAGCAATGAGTCCATAACATCCACCCATCCATAAACTTTATGGTTTTCATTATTTTGGAAATGTGTAGTCCCTTTTTCATTAACAAAACTTTAATAAATTTGTCACTTTGATAGTTTCTAGAATTGGTAAAGATTCAAAGGTTTGAACAGGGTGTGGCTTTAAGGGGATTCAATATTCTTTGTTCCTTTCTATCTACCTAGGTGCATGTGTCTTTTCATGGATTTCTTACCTATAGCGATTGAAAACGTCAATGGCTAGAACATCGAGAGGTTGCTGGGCAAATAGTTTCACCGTGGATCCGTGCAAGAGCCATGTTGGAAAAAAAAATAGAAGTAGGGTGCCCTGAATGGTTTGGTTGATCAGACAAGGACTTAGTCAGTGTATCTTAACCTTATGTAAATGTTGTTTCAAGGGTGAAGCACGTGAGGTAAATCAATGATCAATAAATGAAAAATGGAGAAAATAATGTAAAACAACGATAATAGTGAAGAAATAGCAAAACAAACTCATGTGAGAAAATGCACCATCCCAAGGTCATAGATTTGATTCTTTGCCTAGTTTGAAAGGTGTACAACTGGGTTTTCAATGCCAGAGACACATAGAGAACTCAAGGGTAACTAGAATGCTCAAGGGAAATGCCAACTATGCTTTTTGGAGGCCAACTTAAATGCCAACTATAGAAAGAAGCCAACTCTATTTGCTAAGAAGCCAATTAAGGAGCCAACCAGCCAATGGAAAAAGCCAACAAGCGAACCACTCTTGTCAATGCAAAAAATGCAAAATTTTTGAATGAAAAAGCCAACCCTTTGAGTGTTGTTTTCCAAGGTATTTATAAAGCTAGGAGCAAGCGAGAAATGGGGCATGGATGCCACGTGTCCTGGACCCCACAAGATGCTGACGTGCCCGTACCATGTAGGTGTGTGATGTTGAACATAAATTTGGCTACGTTGTGAATATACCTCTGGGATTGCATGTGCCAAGGTCAATGTGCTAACAATGTAGAAAATGGAGCTTACGCTCTAGGACTACGTCTTCCCTGCTCTTACAAGCAAGGTTAAGTGTAGGAACAATGTTTGGGAGAGGGGGGGAGGGGGGGGGGGGGGTGGTGGGGGCTAAGTAGGAGGTGTGAAAAATGGAGTGAAATTGCTGATTCCACCAAGGAAATGCCATAATGAGGAAGATTGCCATCAACAAGTTCTAGAACTACCTGAGGACATCTTGATGCTTCCGTACCAGTGTTGTGTTACTCACACTGTTGAGTTCATTGGCATAGCATAAGTGACTGTTTGCTACGCTGTGCTATGCTATGTAGCATAGCATAGCGTAGACACTGGTTTTGACTAGAACTCATGTTGAAGATGAAAATATTTGTCTGAGGCTTAGTCATGCTAACAACTGCAAATTTTGTCTTTTGTATTGGGAAGCCTTTGAACTTGCTGAACTCATTCTTGAAACACCCTTGCTATTTTTGCATTATTGTTACGGTGTGCTATGCTAAGCAGCATAGCACAGTGTAGTAGCGAGCGTATCTTACTTCCTTATTTAATTCACCAATTTCTAGTAAGAAACTTTGCTCGAGGCCTATGCATCAAGTGGGGTGAGAATTTTTGGAGTTCAAAGTCTTGTCAAGGTGTCATTTTCTTATTGGAATCACTTGGCATGATGGACCTTTCCACTTTTCTTTCGCTACGCTGTGCTATGCTACATAGTGTAGCATAGCGTAGCACCTTGCGTTGACTGAATCTTATCTTGTCTTCACAATCACTTTGTCACTTCGCACTTGGACACTTAAGCAACTATTTTTTCAAGGCCTACTATGCTGCATAGTGTAGTAGACTTCTTCACTAGAAAACTTGCTGAATTGTTTTGCTCATCCCAAACACTTTCGACAACTCCTAGCATAACTTCTAGGTAGACTGTCAGTCAGGTCAATTGTCCAGTTGGGTAGGCTGAGGAGTCCGTTGGGCCTATTAACTCTAGAGATAGAAAACTTTCCAGATTGGACATTCCATCCTCAGTGCCTACATTTTCCTACTAAACTGTCATGATGCTACACTTGTGGTAGTCCCTTGCCTAAATTCCAGGACCTTGCTGAAGCATGAGGGTCTTGAAATTTTATGGTGTTTCACTGGCCCCTCTTTGTCTAAGTTTGGAGGATCTGCTTGATAGATGTCGATAAAGAATACAAAACACCATGAAGGAAAAGTCTCCAACATCATTCTCTGGTGGTTGCTCAGATGTCGCTTTGCTATGCTTAGGAGTAATAGGATAGTTATGCAAAGGAAAGGGTAAAAGGGTGGACTTGAGAGGATAGGTTCAGGCAAAGGAAAGATGAAGTGTAGTGTAGTGCCTTGTCAAAGTGCTTGTGAGGGAATTAGCATGTGTGAACATATTTCTTTGGTTGGATTTTAACCTCTTGTCGGAATGTTTGGAGAGGGTCATTGTAAAACAACTGGTGTGCCATTTTGGGCACATGCTCTCTATTTGTTTGAGCTCTTTTTCATTATGCTTTTGCACTTTTCTTTTGCTGTTTAGCCATGTTCATTTGCAAAAAACCTTGTTCTTGTAGGATAGGTGTTTCCTACTTGGGATGAGTTGTGTTACATCCATGTGGGGTTTTGACCTGCCTACAAATGCTTCCCATGTGGTGAGTTGCATTACGCATGTCATGGACTTTGCGGTTGGGAGTATGGGAGGGCTTTTCATGTGTCAAGAAAGTTTGTAAAAGGGATGTGAAAAGGAAAACTATAGGTGTGGGAAACGAGATGATGTAGGCTTAAAGGGGAGGGTAGGATATGCACTCCAAAGTAGCTAAGCTAGTCAGAGTGGTTACCTCGAAATGATGTGGTGACCTGTCCTCCTGGCGAAACGCATCTCTGACTGACACCATCTCGGCATATATCTTGCAAGCACAATAGAAAGAAGACCAGAGATGTAACCATGAAAAAAAGTTAGGCAAAGGTGTTACTTGATTTGGACATCCCTAATGTGGAGGGAATTATTGCTGAGGCATGCGATGTCCAAAGTAGGAAGGCCAGCAATGGTTCAGGCAGCAGTAGGTTGAAGGTGCTAGCACTGAGGGAGCTAGGAGTTGCATTCATATGAGTGCTTAGGAGTCTCTACCCAAGGCAAACATCATGTAGTTCAGTTGTAAGGTGTGAGGCCTAACAACTGAATGTCTCTTCAGCTCGGATGATGGTGGGGGTTGGAGGGTAGCAACCTTGTGGGTGGGCCACAATAGTGCTAGAACTCCAACAGTAGGTGCTGACACTGGAAGCTATCGCCAAGGTGTCGGGCTGTAGCAGCGGTAGCTCTGGAAGGTCAGCAAGATGTCAGATGACATCTCTGGAGGATTAGAAATACATCAGGGGTGGTGCCATTGCATATGTTCCAGAGGATGTTCTTTTGTCATCGTGAACTGTGTTCTGGAACTGCAATGCTCCACCCCACGTCAACACTATGCACGCTTGCTTATTTGAATGGTTGTGGACTGTGAGCCAGGAATTTTGTGCCACGCACCCAGTTTAAGGTCCTGGTAGACCATTTGATGTACTATTTTAAGGTCCTAGCAAATCGCAATATGCTAGTTTAAGGTCCTAGCAGACTATTATGCTAGTTTAAGATCCCAGCAGACTGCTGTGCTAGTTTATTGTCGTAGCGGATGATGGATGTGCTAGTTTATCGTCATAGTAGATGATGGATGGGCTAGTTTAAGGTTGTAGCAGATTTTCTGCGCTAGTTTAAGATCATAGCAGATGTTCTATGCCAATTTATAGTCATGGCGGACTATCCATTCCAGTTTATAGTCATGGCGGACTAGAGGTGCCAATTTATAGTCATAGCAGACTATGGCACTTACCTTACTTTTGCATTAGATGAAGTATAGCTTCAAGTGCAGGTGGTTTCTAATTTAAGGTGAGGCAAAATTTTTAGTTGGACCCACCTATTTGTGAATAGGAATGCTATGCTATCGTAGATTTATGACATGCCAGTACTACGCTACACGAGGCATCCCACATTACTCAGGTTGCAGAAATGGCAAGTTCTTTTTCACTGCGTCGGCTATAAAAAGGGGTTTACCCCTGGTAAACTTGTTGTTTTTGTTGTCAGAGTGCAGAGCCCACATCTAGAGCATAGTGTGATCGTGTCGAGAGAAATCAAAATAGCGTAGTGTAGCAACCGACACCATTTGTGATTGAAGCGATGACACCCAAAGACGAACATAAGCATTGAGGGCTCACTAAAGTGGACAAAGTCAAGGACACTTTGGGGTGCCTGACTCAGGCAAGCATCGCAGTGCGGGAGGAGGCTCCATCTGCTTAGTAAGTTATTATGTTGCCCTTATTGTTCAGACTTCTACAATCGCTATTATTAAAATATGCATCTTTTGCCATCATTTTGGTCACCGTTTTGGCCACTATGCTATTGGCGTTGCTGGTTGGCCATAGCGGCTATACGGATGTTACACTATAGCTGCATGTAGTATTTCCCTATTCACCATTGTTCCAAATGCCTTGTTGCAGGGGTTTGGACAAGCCTAGGCAACTTAGTGCATGGCTAGCGTAGCGTGCCGCCTTTGTAGCATAGTGATTTGATAGACGAGACACGTGTTTAATGCAGTACAATGGTAGTTATTTTGTATAGCTGAACTATGGTTAGGATGGCTACAGCAGTAAACTTGTACTTGTCTGCATTTTTAATGCTTTTTACTACAGTATGCCAGTATGTTGCAAGGTTTAGTAGGCTTGTCATTTTGTTATGCTATTAAGGCTGCAATATCGTTGCATTGCTGAATTTGTTAAACTTTCCATATTGCCACGCTTGTCGTATTAATGCATTGATTCATTACATTGCGTGTTTGCCTATTCTTGTTCATTTGCTTTAGTGTGTTGTTGCATTGTGTAGGGTTTGAAGGCCATACCACACTACGAAGCTTTCTTTGTTGTTTGTTTGCGTATGTTTGTTTTTTTTTGTGATTGCGAAATCTTGCTACGTTACATGCAATGGGAATGCCATACTACGCTATACATAATGAGAGGGTTATGCTACACTATATGTAAAATTTGCTTGTACATAGTGCTAATGTTTGGTTCTTCATTGGTGCAAGGTTATGTTGAAACCCATTTTGATTGTCCTAGAAATCATAGGAGTCTTATGCTGCCTAAACAAACCGATGGTCAATGTCCCTCCTCCACACGCACATGTGGAGCAACAGGTGGTCTGGTTCTGGGAGGGTGTGCGGAACTTCCTACAATTCCTCCTCCAACACTTTAGTATGATCATTTGGTCACACTTATTGATGGAGACAATAGCTGCAATCATAGAAACTGTGTTGCTTGGGGAAAATCAAGGTATTCTAAAATTTTTGACTAATGGGTCATTTGGGGGTGAGCAGGTAGAAGGTTTCAACCAGCATCCAAAAGGCTTGAGATGCTTAAGTTGGATTTGAGAGATACCTGAGTATAAGTGTTACCACTTATACAATACATTGTTTACTGCTCGCCACATAGGCACCTACTTTCAAAACCCACCTGGAACCATTTACTATGCCAGCAGGTGAGTTCTACGAAGGTATTTTGTGATGCAATTCATGCTACACTAGACACAGGTGTTAATAGTGTAAATATGCTTATTCTTGATAGGTTTTTTGTCGGAAAGAGTGGTCTCCACGATGACACAGATGCCTTGGCGTTGGCGTAGATGGCCCTACAGGAGTTTTCCTCTACTAGGAATGTGCGTGTCGACGTAATAGGCTAATTCAGTGGTGAGTTCAAATCCTATCCAACCTGGTATTTTCAATTTTATAGTAAATGTAAAGAAGCTGGTTGGTTAGATAGGAAATGGGCATACCTTAGGCCACTCATCGTTGAAGATGTTTTGGTGGATATCCCACCATTTCCCATGTTGTTCAAATCTGGTATGCTAAAGTGTAAATTCACTGCTAAATGCTTGAGTAATGTTTACATTTTGCTAACCCTCTTCTTCTTCTTTTTTTTATTTGCTATTTTTTCTTTTTTTTCTTTGATCGTTTTAATAGCGAAGAAAGCCCAAGAGGTAACCATGATTACCTCCGAGCGCAACGAGACCAACCTCTTCTTTAAGTACGGGGAGGTGGAGGAGACCCAATGCTGGCTCTACAATGGGGCCCAACCACGTTGGTCCATAACCTTCAGGAGGCTAGGCTTATGGACTTGTTTTTGGTGGTTAACCTGAGTGTCCCACCTGCTAAGATGCTTTCCCTATCCGACTTCTTCTTCAAAAAGGCAGATCACTTTCGCACATGTATTCATGGTGTGCATGTGGTGCTTGATGTCAATGATCAAGTGTTCTCAGATCTTTTCAGCATCCCCTCTAATGGTCTCCTCATGGGAGAAAAATCCAAGAGAGATGTGCACAATCAAGAGGACATTGAGGAGTTGCTAGGGGCTGCCAAGGACCGAAAGGGGATTTATATGGAGAAAGCCAAGCTATGGGTGGCCAAAATTATTTACCCTATCTTCCATGGCTGTGCCTTTCCCAAGCTGTTCTCCCAAGGAAAAATCATTGGGATTGAGCATGCTTGGATAATGATGGATTTCATGGAAGAAGGGACCCATTACAATTGGGTCAAGCACCTTTGCAAAGACATGTAGGCTAAAATGGCCAAGCTTCGTGGGAAGCTTGAATCCCATTTCAACGTGCATCATGCCTTTTTCATAGCCTACCTATGGTGTTTTGTGAAATTCCTGGTAGTCCATGAGAATGGGGTTTGGGTACTACAAGATTGTAGCTAGATCTCCAAAACATGGATCTGCAAGTCTTCCGTACCACCCAATCTCAAGACCCCCAAGAAGCTATCGAGGAATCGTTCTTGATGATGACTAGGGATCTAGTGGCATGCAACTTTTGGGCCAAGCACAGCATGGGAGAGGCATCCCCCATCACCACCAATAGTGTGAAAAGGGGGGAATGCCTCATTGCAAAGATGGTGACAACCAAACTATAACGCAAGAGGTCTTGCCCTGCTGACGAGACCCCCTGTGCTAATGAAGAGAGGGGGAAGAAGTTGCAATTCAAGCTTCGTAGAGTGCAACCTCCAATTGGTAAGTATTCAATTTTTTTTACTTTTTTTTTAGCTAACGTTTGCTATGCTGTGTTACACTAGGTAGTGTAGCATCTGTGTTGGGTTAGTACACTTTACTAATTGCGACTATGCTTTATCAGTGGAGGAAGAAGAGGAAAAAAAGGGAGAAGAGGTGGTGGCCCCTACAACAGGGATGACCAGCAAAAACGAGGAGGCCCTGACTATGAAGGAGGAGGCCCCTTCCGATGAGGAAGGGGCCCCTACTACAGAAGAAAGGGCTCAGCTGGTGAGGAGGAGGTCTCTGCTAATGAAAAGGAGAAGGAGTAGAAGGCCCCCATCAATGAAGAAAGGGACCCAACCAATGATGAAGAGGCTCCTAGCAACTAGGACAAGGCCCCAGCTGATGACCCTTTCGCAGAGAGAAGCTCAATGCCGGAGGGGCACATGAGCGTCAAGGATGCTACTATGTTATTGGGTCAGCTAGAAGGAGAGGGGCTCCATTTGGATGTTGGTGAGTTTGATCACATATTTGANNTAAGGGTTTGTTGGGTAGGAGCTTTACATTGTCATTTATGTTATTCATTAGCCCTATTATGGTTCTCTTCATTTTAACTAACACATTTTTCCATGTAGCTGATACCACTGTTGACATCCCTGGCCCATCCTCAATCCACTTGCAACCATGGACTAAAATGCCTGATAAATTTACTTTCATGGAAGGGGTGGTCAATGGCATGATCGACTGTGTAAGGCACATCGACTCGAAAGTGGGTAGGTTAAAGTGCTATGCTAGACTCTACATTGTTGTTGCATTCACTACACCTCTGTGACTAATGCATTTTTTTGTGTGGCTAGAAGCTTCTCATCTCAAGTGGGACCCTAAGTGGGCTGTTAAGGTTGACGTCGTGCCTACATTTCCGCTGGAGGTGATTGAAGTACCTCGTCGCATATACGATGAGGAAAGCCAATGTGCTTTGTACTCAACACACTCCTTGTGGGAGTGTAGGTGCATGAACGAACACCTCTAGAAACAGGTCTAGAGGCTTGAGAAGGAGAAGGCCAACCTAACTGTTGAAGTGGGAGATCTCCATTCTAGGAACAAATTCCTGTTGGCCCGAGACACCAACAATGGTAGTTGGTGCATAGCTATCATTAACTATGCGAGGTACTAGATTGCTGTGCAATGCAATAATGAGGCCACCCATGAGATAATAGAGTAGCACATGTAAATGGAATTGTTAGCCTAGAAGAATCAAGACTAGAAAGATTACAATGCCAAGGTATATAAGTGGGGGTAGGCACAGAAAAACCATAAGCATATGTATAAGCTAGAACGTGCCACCTATCATAACCAATACATGGATGCCTCAATCAAGTTACATACTCATTAGGTATTCCTTGATATTATTGGTGCTTTTGGGGCTTATGACAGGTTCATGCAACAGGTGACAGTGAGTGAGTGCCTCGAAAGGGAAGTGACCTTTCCTGCAGGTGAGACCACCACTGCCGCCTTTTCTCCTAGACCCCCAAGATGGGCATCCGTAGAGAAGGAGAAAGTTGTTGCAAGCACTGACTTGGGCAATAGGAATTGGGCTGACATCACAAAAGAGGATATCTTACAACACCTAGCGACAGGATTGGATTGGATACCTTCCAAAATGGACGTGGGGCCATCTTGGGTTAGTTATCCTTCGACATAGTGATAATTTATTTTATTGGAGTCTTTATGGTGACTTTAGTTGATTAGTTCATTTTTTTATGATGCAGGATCTAGGTCAAAACATGGGGCCTACTGAAGTAGGAGATGATGGAGCAAGCGAAGGGTTGTAGCGTAGTAGTTGACCATTTTATTTGAATTGAAAGAATGTTGCAAACATTGTTAATTTGTGAAAGAAAAAATTGAAATATGAAGAGATTTATTTTTCTCATGTGTTATATGTTGCATTTATTTTTATTTTTTTTATTCTATTTTCATTTATGAATTGAATTTTCTATGAACCTCTTGTTTTAGTTTTAGGCCATTTCGGGCCATGACGATGATGGTAAAGGAAAATTTTGCTAGTGTTAGGCCTTAGCGGGCCATGGAATAAAGCAAACAGTAGATGTAATACGATTAGTTTAACGAATGAATTTAAAGCTTAGTGTAGACGAATGAATGTGAGGCAAACAAGAAATAGATGTACAAAGAGCGTTAATTGGGTAAGGAGCAATGGAGTTATTATGCTACATGAGTAATGATCATCCTCGCAAATGCTTTCTAGCTCATCATGGGTTTTGCGACATGTAAGGCTGAGAGGATTTATTGTGGTATTCTTCTACATCGTCATCTACCACTTGAAAAGGCAACTCAGCCCATGTAGTTTCGTTTTCTAAGCCAACATCTTGGGCTGTCTCTTTTGTTAAACAATTAGTGTCAGTAGAAATAGATGCCTCGTTCTTAGAGGTTATGACCTCTGAACCCTGCTCCATATCTACGTTATTTATTGCCTAGGTTGTCACTTCATCGCCATGGATCACTACATCCCTGGCTGCATAAGGTAGATGGATTTCCTGATGCATGAGTGAAGAGATGGCCTTGAGTTGGGCTAACCACGATCTCCCCAAGATCAGGTTAAACCTGGGCATCTCTTCCACCACGATAAACGTCACACTTGTGGGGAACTGGTCCCCTTCCACAAAGTCAATGTGGATAGTTCCTTTCACCACTACCCATGCCCCGTTGAATGACTTTAGACATGACGTTGTCGTGGGTTTGATTTGGTCTACAAAACCTAGTTTGTCCACTATGGGGAATGGTATGGCATTTGTGGCAGCTCCATCATCAATGTACACTCTTCGGATCTTATGTTGGCCAACCCGAATTGTGATGAATAGGGGTGCTATCATTACTTGACCCTTTTCAGGGTCTTCCCTAATGGACTCATCACAAAATGTCAATTGGGATGGTCATGGTTCTTTGGGTATAGAAGGAAGCATAACCAAATGGATTTCTTTCTCCTCTATCGGCATGTTCTCGTCAACTGGTATGGATGTTAACATGCGAACCAAAGCCTCACGGTGTGTAGTGGAAGTCATTACCAAGTTGTATAGGCTCAACATTGTGTTCTTTTATTTTAGAGCCTATTTTACCTTAGTAAGAGCACTTAGAAGGTCTTGTCCACCTTAATGTTGTTTATTGCCCTTCTCTTCCTCCATTCATCCTAGAATACGAATTTCCTAGGGAGAAGCAATTTCAGGTTTGGGGCTAGACCCTTTGAGGTGAGGTGGCGATGACCGTGCACGTGTAGTGGCATTAACTTTTGGTGATGAGGTAGGCATAGATACAGAGGATGAAGGAGTAGGCTTGGAAGGAAATGGAGCGGTATGTTCCATAGTCATTTCACTTGTCAGATGCTCTTCCTTTTTTCTTGAACAGGAAGGCTGCGATGTCATCTTATGCTGGTTTTGTGGAATGGGGGAAGTTAAGTGGTTTGGCCCCCTGATGATGAATGGTATTTATGGCATTAGTGCGGGCAGTGATGCAGTTTTAATTATAGAAGGTGAAGGGGTGGATGTCCGAGGAGGGACCCTAAGGAAAAATGGTTGCTACAGTGTCTTTTTTGCTATTGTTGGTGTCGTTATGCTACGTTGAGGTATATGAACCACAAATGGTTGCTGTGGCGATTTCAGATTACCGTCTACGCCAATCGTGTTAATGATGTACCCTACATCGTTAGTGTTGAGGGGGTCCTTGTAAACATGCATGGATTTGTTTTCAGGATAAACAAGGTTGCTTTCGTCTAGCACCAACTTCCCCTGATTAATCATCCATTGAATGTCATCTCTTAAGACTAGATAGTAATCTGTGTTGTGCCTACAAATTTGGTGATAGTCAAAGAACCGCTCCAGCCTGAAGTTCTTAGGAACTGGGGACTCATTGGGCATAGCCAAGGATAGGTTCCTAAGGAGTTTGCAATATCATTGATGCTGTTTGGTCATCTCCTCTAACATCTACTTATGTTGAATGTACCCTACCCCTAGCAATTACTTCAGAAGTTGTAAAGGCTTGATAGGTAGTGGGGTGTACTTGGAGTGATCTTTATGCTCAAAGTTTAGTTTAGGTAGGGTGGGTGTCTTGGATGCTAACGTGGAGGGTTGGGCAGCATTGCTTGGGCTAGGTGTGGGGTTAGTTGGTGTTGTGGCCACTTTCTTATTATTATTGTTATTGGGCTTGGCCTCGTTTGCCATGGTGGCCACCATGGGCGTTGTGGCCTTGCCCTTCTCTTTGTCCTTCTTAGTATGTGCATTTTTATATGCAACATAGGTCAGGTCCTTACTAGCTTTGGCTGCATCTTGAATGCTTTTTGTCTATGCAAAAGCTTTGACTGAGAGAGCATGGGACTAGGTAATACAGCTTAGATTTAATGAAATCGTTCACCACCCCCTTGAAGATGGCCAGCAAGTGGGCCCCTGTGATAGGCTCATGGATCTCGTTCAAGGTGGAACTCCACCACTATATAAACCTCTACATTGACTCTAGTGGATCTTTCTTAACTCCCATTAACTGATCTAGTGTGAATTCGGACTTCAAGTTGTACTTGAAACGGGTCACGAACTAGGTCAGTAGCTCCTCCAATGTTGAGATGGAGGCACGCGGGAGTGCATGGTACTAGTCTAAGGCTTTGCTTGTTAGAGACATAGCAAAGACATGGATAATGGTATGTGTCCATTGTTGTATCAACAAAGATTTAGATCTAAATGCCACCAGATGTGCGTTTGGGTCGTCCTCCCCGTTGTATTTCATAAACTAGGGGAACGACATCCTAGGGGGTAATTTAAGCATGGGAACCACCAGGTTGATGGGGTCGTCATGGTAGAAATCCATGATCTACACCATATTAGAACCGATGGCTTTGAGGCATTTAACCTCTTTACTAAGGATCTGGATAAGTTGAAATGCTTAATCTAGACCCGGAGACAATGTAGATGGTTGTAGGGTTGCAAAGGAAACCATCATTTATGGCGTAGCGAGGGTAGTGTCTTGGCTCATATGGGGGGCTATTAGGGTTGCCCTTGCGAAGGGTGATACTTATGTGGTCCACCACCTAGTGGGTGGTGCTACTTGAACTGGGGCTACTAGTGGTGCTGCAGGGTTGGTCATTTTCATGACCGATGGAATAGGCCACAGTCCTACATTTGGTTGCAATACCTACAAGACTTGGTATGTTTGGTGGTAAGGGTGCTGTGACATCTAGTGGGGCTACGAGGAGAGGAGCAAAGTGGTTGGGGTCTACCATGAGATTAGGGCTAGACTTGCCACTAATGATGGAACAAATGCAAATGATGAGATAGGGGCAGAGGCTCTGGGAAACTGTGAAGTAGATGCGGTGTGTATGTAGGGCAATGTGGGCATAACCAGTACCTGGTATGAGGATGGGATGGAATGGGGGGGAAGAGTGCCTTGGTATGAAACTGAGGGAAGCACTTGCTAATATGTTGAGGGTGCAAGATGGTTACCCATTATTGATGAAAGCATAGATTGAGGTGGATTTGTGGTGATCGCAAAGGGTTCCATTGTGAAAAGGGGGTTTGACTTGAAGGCCATGGCAGAAGGGATGGTCACAGGGTAAGTTTGGCCACCCCCTCAGATTGGGAGTCCAGATCTTCCTACCCATCCTGGAATGCTTCATCACAATGGGATAGCATGTCCCACTCCCTAGGCCTAGTGACTCATAGCAGCTGATCGAAGATCCACTAATATATCTTCATACAGGGAATGGAAACATCGACGTTAGGAAAAAACTCCCTTCATTTCGATAAAGGAGCTCAAAACTGTGCTTGTGCTAGAGTTCTTGGTGATCTAGGGGCAAATTCGCCTGGATCTTTGCGTAGATAAAGTTGTAATACTCTGCGTCTTGTGCCAAGAACTTAGGTGACAAGTGTCAAATCCTAAGGGATTGGTGTGGTGCCATCATTAGGCTAGGTGGCCATTTAACATCCATGGTGCTCTAAGCCGAGAAAGGAGCCTCAAGGCTGGAGGTGGAAATAGCAGTCATTGTTGGAATCATCTTGCATAGTGAAAAAGGGAAAATCACAAACTAGGAAACATAGAAATTGAGAGTAGATTAGAGGCTTTTCATCCTGCTGGATTCCAAAGGAACTGTCGTCGCGACCAATCTGCACCACCTGATGCGTAAACAATCACAAAAGGGTATCACGTTTACGCTAGTGCATGATGGGGTATAGAGGGTATGCAGGACTACCTGTAGGACATGGAAAAGGCACCAAAAGATCCTCCTTTTAGTGCCAAAAACTGTAGCAATCGAAAATGTTGGTGGCTGGAACACCAAGAGGTTGCTGGGTGAATAGTTTAACCCTAGATTCGTGCGAGGGTCATGCTAGGAAAAAAAATGAAAGTGGGATGCCCTGAACAGTCTGGTCAATTAGATAGGGACTTAGTCAGTGTATCTTAACCTTATGTAAACATTTTTTTGAGGGTGAAGCACGTGAGGTAAATCAATGATCAATAAATGTAGAATGGAGAAAATAATGCAAAATAATGATAATAGTGAAGAAATAGTGAAACAAACTCAGGTGAGAAAATGCACCACCCCAAGGTCACAGATTCGATTCTTTACCTTGTTTGAAAGGTGTACAACTAGTTTTGCAACACTAGAGACACACAAAGAACTAAAGAGTAACTAGAATGCTCAAGGGAAATGCCAACTATGCTTTCTAGAGGCCAACTTAAAAGCCAACTACAGAAAGAAGCCAACTCTATTTGCTAAGAAGCCAATCAAGGAGTCAACCAACCAATGAAAAAAGCCAACAAGCCAACTACTCTTGTCAATGCAAAAAATGCCAACTCTTTGAATGAAAAATCCAACCCTTTGAGCATTGTTTTCTAGGGTATTTATAGGGCTAGGAGCAAGCAAGAAATGGGGTCTGGATGCCATGTGTCCTAGACCGCACAAGATGCTGACATGCCCGTATCATGTAGGTGTGTGATGTTGGACATGAATTTGGCTACGCTATGACTATACCTTCGGGATTGCATGTGCCAAGATTAGTGTGCTAACAATGCAAAAAATGGAGCTTACGCTCTAGGACTACATCTTCCCTACTCTTACAAGTAGGGTTAAGCTTAGGAACAGGGGGAGGGGGGGGGGGGGGGCTAACTAGGGGGGGTGTAAAATGGAGTGAAATTGCTAATTCTGCCAAGGAGATGCCAGAATGAGGAAGATTACTGTCAACAAGTTCTAGAACTACTTAAAGATATCTTGATGCTTTCGTACCAGTATTGTGTTACTCACGCTGTCAAGTTCATTGGCGTAGCATAAGTGACTGCTTGCTACACTATACTACGCTATGTAGTGTAGCATAGTGTAGCCACTGGTTTTGAATGGAACTTGTGCTGAAGCTAAAAAAATTTATCTAAGGCTTAGTCATGCTAACAACTGCAAATTTTTTCTTTTGTATCTAGAAGCCCTTGAACTTGTTGAACTCATGCTTGAAACACCCTTGCTATTTTTGCATTATTGCTACACTATGTAGCATAGCACAACGTAGTAGCCACCATATTCTACTTCCTTGTTTAATTCACCAATTTCTAGTAAGAAACTTTACTCGAGGCTTGTGGATCAAGTGGGGCAAGAAGTTTTGGAGGTTGAAGTCTTGTCAAGATGTCGTTTTCTTATTGGAATCACTTGGTAAGATGGACCTTTCTACTTTGCTTTTGCTACGCTACATAGCATAACATAGCGTAGCATCTTGTGTTGACTAAATCTTGTCTTGTCTTCACAATCACTTTGTCACTTCGCACTTGGACACTTAAGAAACTATTTTTTCAAGGCCTTCTACGCTGCATAGCGTAGCATAGTGTAGCAGACTTCTTAACTAGAAAACTTGCTGAATTGTTTTGCTCATCCTAAACACTTTTGACAACTCCTAGCATAGTTTCTAGGTAGATTGTTAGTTGGTTCAATTGTCCACTTGGGCAAGCTAGGGAGTCCATCGGGCCTGTTAACTCTGGAGATAGAAAACTTGTCGGACTAGATAGTCCATCCTCAGTGCCTACATTTTTCTGCTAAACTATCATGATGCTACACTTGTGGAAGTCCCTTACCTAAATTCCAGGACCTTGCTGAAGCATGAGGGTCCTAAAATTTTATGGTGTTTCATTACCTTTCCATGTCCACCAATAAAAGGACATTGAATAAGTCTTTGCATGGTGTGATTCTCATTAAAAAAAACAATGAGAATTCAAAGCACAACCCTTAGACAAATAAATGCATGTGTCTTTGCATGGTGTGGTTCTCATCAGAAGAAAAAAAAAAGAATTCAAAGCACACCCCTTAAAGAAAATAAATGCATGTGTCTTTGCATGGTGTGGTTCCCATTTCAAAGAAAAAAAACATGGAAATTCAATATACACCCCTTAGACACGATAATGGGCTACAAGCACTAGTTATGGGACTAGTCCCCTATAACTAAGGCCCTTCCTCACTTTCTACTTCTCTTTTCTTCTCTAATAAGAAATGGTGGTTTTTCTGTGGGAGCACTCTTGTGTCTCAGGGGATGTACTAGTCTTAGAATGGTGATGCGAAGTCACTGAATGTGGTTGGTTTGGGTTTGGATTAATGATGGATCCTATCATGTCATTTAACTACAAAATCCAGAAGGGACTTCATGTGACCTTAATCAGAAACTCCATTCCACTCTCTCTCATCGATCTACGCTTTCCATGTCTCACCTCACTACTAGTTCCATGTTCTTGTTCGATGTCCTAGTTTAATGTGTTAAAATTCTCA
The DNA here is from genome assembly GCA_015680685.1 of Gnetum montanum. Lineage (NCBI taxonomy): Eukaryota > Viridiplantae > Streptophyta > Gnetopsida > Gnetales > Gnetaceae > Gnetum > Gnetum montanum. Next base: position 256,083 of record MNCI01017629.1, read on the forward strand.
GTTAGTTTCTTCTAGGATTTTGTACTTAACCTTTTGTAACCATTAATCATCCACGTAGCCCACAAACTCTTTGATTTGAAGTTATGCAAGGGCATAAAAGGCCTATTCCTACTTTGGGGAGGATCCACTTGCATATGTTTTAGTTGGGTTAGTTAAGTTATTTATCCTTAGATACTCTTACAATCAAATTCTTTTTGTTTACCCCATCAATGACATCCAATTGTGTGCATCTTCACAACATTTTTTAGTAAATTTTTCTTTTTATTGTTGTGAATTCTTACATCCTCTTCAAGTATTTCCCTGTGTTAAACTTTCTTAAATTTAATGGACTACTTATCTATTTGACCCTATTTGTCAGCATTTCCACTAACACTACTAAAGAAATCAATCTACCAAAATCACAACTTAGCTGAGTGCAACCACTGTCAAGACAAGGAATTTAACAACTCTGTGTTACACATTACATACTAATTCATGATTCTGTTTGTATTTTGGTGGGAGGCATGGATTGGAAGCAGGACTACCTTCACCAACGATGATGTTGTAGTACCACACAATGAGGATCGTTCATGATCATTGGATCTTCTCTCTCATTATTTTGCTGCCAAGAGGTGTTGGATGCCAATGTTATCCAAGCTATTCTCTTATCTTATCATGGACATCCAATGTTGTAAAGATTGTATCTCTATACACTTGGGCACTTAGAGTCTATTATTCAATTTGAGTTAATTTGTATATCAGTCAATAATCCAATACCTACCTAATATTTTGTAAAGAACTTGTTCCTCCTCTTCTTCACTTGAGAACAACATTTCATTTAGTCATGGAGGTATGATAAAATGTATTTTTCATTTACTTTGACTTCAGGTATTTGACATCAAAGCTACAACATTGGGTATCCAACATCGGGGGGTATATGATAGCTTATAAATATAGTGCTTGGGGTCTTGATTTGGAATTAGTTTTTAGTTTTAGTCAAAGTAGTGAAGCTCTTGCAGTTTATCTTCTGCAAAGTTAGAATATTTTATGAGTGCCCAAAAAATGAGTCTAAGCGTGTGTAATTCTTTGTTCAAACATTACTGTTCCTAAGCATAATAGTGTGATGGGAATAAAAATGAACTCTTTTGATAATCCTTGTAGCATTGAGAATAAATTAATGTTTCTTTTAATGCACTTTACTTTAATGCATTTAAATTAAGCAATTACTTTCTAGCAATTAATGAATGTAAGCACGACCACTTCAAACATATATATAGTACTTGGTAACCCAGCAAAACTTAACATTTGGTAGCCCAATAGCACTATATGTGTTCAAGATGTGTCTAGGAAAGTGGGGCAGTTACTTGTGTTAGGCTAGTTAGACCGTAAATGAAGTAGATCTTAAATTACTCTACCTTTCATTCTTGTTGTAGGCAACTAAACTCATAAAACATAAAATAAGATAAATCATATACCTCAATTACACTTAAACTATACCCTTCATCGTCACCAGTGTAGTTGGGAAGACAATGAGCGTTCTCAATGCCCATTTCACTTCCTAGAAGAACTAGTGTACTAGAGAACTATAGGTCCATGGAATTTGAATAGAACATGTGTACAAGCCTTAGTGATTTGTAAGATTGGGCATAGGGGTACCTCACTACTCATCAATTATATATTATATTTGAAATGTTTCATAAATAGAAAATTTACAACCATAAGCCCAACCATGTGATTGCAACATGAAAAACATAAAAATAAAGACATGGAATGAGAGTACATGAAAAATTGATATGACTATGTCATGAAGTGGACATTCCATCTCCACTAATATTTAGCAATTGCTCCTAGAAGTAAATATAAGAAGAAGAAAAAAGACAATAGATGCAACAAGTAGAAGTATAAAGGAAAGGTAGCTACTATAAAAGAGGTTACAAATTGTAGTTCTAAAGGAGACAATGGATGTGATGTGTGTCAATATAAACATCTCTTGGTATGTTTTCTAGTTATGACACATCTACAAGAATTTAGTTTTCTAGTTATGACACATCTACAAGAATTCAGGGCATATGTACTCAATCCTAAGTTTGTTAAAAACCAAATGCTTATAAGGTTACCTTATCTACAAGGTAGCTATAGATACCCCTAATAATAATAATACTATCCTAGTGGGGCTTATCTTCAACCTTAGGAGTGGTATCATTTGTAGTGGAAACAACTATAGTTATGGGGGGTGCCACCACTAAGACAACAGTATCCTTATAGATAGCCATATCCATATAATTACTATTTCTAACAACTTGTATCTCCAAGGGGTACTTCAACTCATGCTTCTTCTAACTACTACCTAGTAGAATACCTCCATAACCTAAATCGTTATTATACATGCTACATTAAATTACATCTCATTCTCATTAAGCTTATAACTCATTACCTCCAGTACCACCACTAGCAATAGAAGGAAAACTACCAACTCAGCCATATCAAAAAACTGTAACAAGGGCAATAAGTATACAATGAGAGGACAATGCTAGTAGCTATGAATCAAGATTAAAAAAGGTCTTCTTTTTTAGGACAAGTCCAAAAAAAGCTAGTAACATAGGAACTTCATCCAAACTAGTTTTTAAGACAATAAGTCCTTAGATAAATATCATGCTTTAATTGTAATGAAAAAAGAATCTCATATGTGTTATGCTTACCTAAATAGTAAGCTACTAGATCAAAGCATGATCACTTTACAAAAAGAAAACCAATCTAGGAAGTCCTTTAATATACCTCCAAATAGTAAGAAGCATACCATGTAAGGCTCCCTTAGATTTAAGCTTGGGAGTAAACCTAATTTCTCAAGACATGTACAAATCTTGAAATCTATCCCCCATTAGAGAAGTATAATATCTAACTAGAGCTTGCAAACTAGTGGATTGCTATTCCACTTAGACAATGGAAGATGTTATAACTTCCATTAATGGTTGGTCTTATCCTATATATTTCTTAGTCATTCAATTTGGGAAGAATAAAGGAGAGTATTCTATTATCACGGGAAGGACATGGCTTAGCATCATTAATGCTAAGTTAGGAATAAGAGATTTATAAAAAACATTTCAAGGAAAATGAAAGAGGATTTGTATGAAAGTAAAGAGTTATATGCATTTTATACAATGATACAAGGTGCAACTATGTGTAGAAAGTATGGACCATAAGGAAAATTCATATTACAACATGTAGAAGTTGTATTGATGTTCATGTCTAACAGTGCTTGTATGTAGTAGCCACAAAACAAGAATGCATCTAATAGTTGATTAATGAGATGGAATTAGGATAAGATATATGCATGGAACTAGTTGAGAAAGTCACAAGTACCTATGTTGAAGAAATAAATAAGAAGACAACTTTCCCACACTATGTTTAAGTACGAAAACAATATTGAATGGGAAGAGCTAGAAATTTCTGACAAGTTTGACCTATAACACTTAAAACTCAAAACATTACTAGATATGATGGAATATGTTTTTATTTTTTGAATAATGGGAAACTAGTAACTATAAATGCTAATGTTGATGAAAAATAGAAACAAAGATGACTTAAGGTTGTAAACAAATAACCAACAATCTTTGCATGATCTTATGATAAGATAACTAACATAGTTCCACATACTTGCCAAAAATGTATCTATAAAAATCTAGTAGTTAAACCATGCCATCAACCTTAATACAAATTAAATTTAAAACATAAGGAAGTGGTCAAAGAAGATTTACAAAAATTACTAAAATTTAGGTTCATTTACTCAATAGTGGACAATGAATGGGTAAGCCCATTAGTCATTGTTCCTAATAAATGTGGTAAGTGAAGTATTTGTATTCATTTTAGATTACTCAACATGGCAACATTTAAAGACCATTTTCATTTTCCATTTGTCAAGCAAGTCTTGAATATGATTACGGAACATCAATGTTACAACTTTTTGGATGGGTATAGTGAATACAATCAAATTCATATCGCATCAAAGTAATAGGAGAAGACTATGTTCACTAGTCAATGGGGAATGTTTACATACAAACAAATCTCATTTAGTTTGTGCAATGCTCCTACAACATTCTAAAGACTTTTCCTTGGTATATTCAAAAAATAGATTAATAATGGAGTCAAAGAATTTATGGATGATTTTTCTACTTATGGACTAAATTTTGAGAAAACTTTGTATTGATTAGAGCAGGTTTTAAAAAGATGTGTAGAAATAAATTTGAAGCTCAATTGGCAAAAGAGAAATTTAATGATCCAAGAAGGAATAGTTCTATAGAATAAAGTATTAAAAAAGGAATTAAGATAGATCTTGATAAAATAAGAGTCATCGAAATCATCAGCTAGAGACAACAAATAGTTAAAAATGTTAGACCATTCCTTAGTCACACAAGGTATTATAGAAGATTCATTAAGAATTTTTCAAAAATTACAAAACCGATTATAGAATTGACAAAGAAAGATGCATTATTTGTTTGGTTAGAAGTGTGTAGAAATACATTTGAGAGTCTAAAATAAAAATTAATTAAGACTCCAATATTTAGGGCTCCAGATTAGTCATGACTTTTCCACATTATGAATGACACTTACAACTATGCGCTAGGGGCAATACTTAATTAGATAATCAAAAAATACCTTATTACATTCATTGCACCAACCATAACATCACCAAAGCACAACTTAACTACACAACTATAAAAGAGAAATTAATGATTGTGATATATGCATTTAATAAGTTTAGACATTATGTGCTTAGTTATCTAGTCTATGTCCACATTAACCATAGTACAGTTAGATTCCTAACAAAAAAACTAGTGGTTAGTCCAAGAGTAATATGATGGCTCATGATATTACAAGAATTCATCATCACTATGATCAATAAAAAGGGATAGAAAATGTAGTAGCTAATCATTTGACAAGGTTACATTGGGACCCATAAGATAATGAAGAACTTTTATCAAATAAATTTCTAGATAAATGTTTATTTAGAAGATCTACAATAGTTGTAGATTCAGTAGCAAAGTCATGGATCAAAGACTATATGAATTATCTGATGTCACCAAAAATCCCTACTAAATGGGATGAAAAGAAAAAGGAATAGTTTCTCCATAGAGTCAAGTAGTTCATGAAAATGCAGGGTAATATATATAAGATCTGTATGGATAGATTAATTTGATGATGTGTACTAGAGGAAAGCCAACAAAGAGTCCTATAATATATGCATAAACAATCATGTGGTGGTCATTACACATAAAGAAATACTACCATGAAACATTTTATGGTAGGTTATTTTTTTTCCTAGCATATTCAAAGATGCATACTAATTTACAAAATCTTGTGAAAGATGCTAGAGAGAAGAAGGATTGACAACCATGCATGAAGGGCTATAGCAATGGATATAACTATTGGACCCATTTGATATCTAGGGAATAGATTTCATGAGGCCCATTATAGCTATGTCAAATGGAAAATCATACATAATTGTGATTATTAATTATTGCACAAATTTGGAAGAAGTAGATGTAGTTAATGATTATACAATAATAATAGCTATAATGGTTTTTCAATAACATTTGGTGAACAAATTTGAAGTACGTAGAATATGGATCTCAGATAATTGGATACATTTCATTGAAACTACATTTGGAAAATTAATGAAACACCTTGTGATTAACCATAAACTCACTACTCCATATCACCCCTAAGCAAATGAAAAAGACGATGTCACTAATAGAGAAATTTCACATATATTAACTAAAATTGTTAGTTGATATAGGAAGGATGGATGAACTAAGCTTAATGATGCTCTATGGGCATATTGATCAACCTAGAAACTTCCTATAAGGTATTCCCCATATGAACTTATATATAGAAAGTTACCTAATTTGACAATTCAAGCAAAAATCAATACCCTAACCATCACTTGTTCACTTAACTTAAATCTAGAATTTTTTGAATGGCTAATAGACTTTAATTTGTTAGATGAAAATTGGTTAGTCACTCAAATGTGTAATGAGATGTATAAGAAATATGCCAAATGGCAACATGATGCTAGGATTAGAGAGGTTTTTATTAGACTGAGAGATAGAGTTCTATACTATAACTAAAGCCATGCCAACCAAAATACAAAGTTCCAAACCTTATGGAAAGGATCCTATATTATCCATGCTACATATTAATCTAGTGCCATGTAAATATAACATCCAACCAATCCATAAAAACTTGTCCTTGTTAATATTCAACACATCAAACTAATTTATAACTTTCCACCATGAGGAGACTTTACCATAGCTCTAACTTAGAAAAAATATTATTGAATCTTCTAGATTTCCTTCTTAGATAATTCATAATTTGCTAACCTTATGAGTTCTTTTATTTTGCGCTTTTCTTACTTTTCTATTCTTTGATATCTTTCAAATTCCTCATACATTTTCCTATTCTTGCATGTCTTTAATCCTTTATAAATTATTACATTCTTGAAGTGCATCATCTATACCTCCATTTCCAATAATAAGAAGTTCTTACCATGGACATAATAAGATTCTCATCACATACAACTCAAATAAACTTATGATCATTATGCCTTGATGAAAAGGTGAAGAACCAACTAGGAATAAAAATGGTGTAGCATCAAGGGGATTTGCTAATTCTCTAAACTTCCTCTATGAGTTTTATTATGCTATGTGATTGTATCATTGCTTGTGTTCTAATTATGGTTGCAAGCATGTTTTTAAATAAGTACTACCTTACCATGTCCCCAGATAAACATGTTACATATGCTTGAAGGTACTTCTTTGATAAGGTTGATGCATTAGTTAATAATAAATTCACATAATAAACATTCATGGGGGTACCACTAGAGAGAATGTTTACCCATGCCTATAGGTAGGCTAATTATTATGAATCTAAAAAAGATCTCTTGATCTAGTCCCATTATGTGGTTAGAAATACATGTTACTCATGCTTGAAGGCACACTTTGACTAATGGCTAAGTTTCCTTTGAAATTAACTAGTTAGTCAATTAACTACTTCCTTTTTTTCCTTTGGCATGTAATGGAATTTCTCTTAGTTCTAATGGTTTCATAGTATTAGGTTTAGAATGATGCAATGTGATGTCATTGGTAATTGGTATCTACTTGGTTTGAATCTTGGAAGAATAAGGTAATGATCTCATTCATCATGCATTACACACAAAATTCATTATTATTATGGTAAGACACATCATGTCTCATTTTTTGTGATTCCCATTATTATCATTCCATTTGACTATTATATATAATTATAATTTGATGATTTTTTATAGCATAATATCATGTGTATCCTGGAAAATAGGTATGATTTACATTTAATTCCTTGGCTACCCATGCACACTTGTAGGCATGGTTATACAAGAGCATTAACGCTAGAAGTCTACTTTGGCGATGATCCACTTGTATAACTCTTATGTTTCATATTTGACATCCAATTTCACATCATGTTATACACTCCTAGATACTTTAATATCATTCATCACTTTCTTGTACATTAATATACTTAATAATTTTTCACTTAATCATATTTTAGTCATCAATACTTTACCTTTCCTAAACTTGTTACCTATCAAAATTTCTATGATAATTTGGCTCATTCTAAGCATCATCCATGACTAGACATCCTTTAAACAATTGTAACACCTTCCAAGATATCCACTTTGTTAATTTTGTTTACCAAAATTAGCAAACATTTTGAAAATGTTAAGGGTGATATCATAGATATGATATTGTATTACCTATGATATCACATCAAGAATATCATATCTATGATATCATTGATATAAAATTCTATATATAGGCATTCACCATTAGCCAATTTTTCATTTCTATCTCATAACATAATTGAAGTTCATTTCATTTTTCTACTAAAGAACCTTCTAAGCTTCCTATCTTCCTTATCACACATCCAATTTATGTCATTTTTGATTCCTTCTACTCTTGGAGTGAGCATCTCTATTATTTTTGGGGGGAGGGGGTGTGGAGAGGGGCAAGGGTGGAGCATGGAATGTTGTGCAAAGTTAAGAATTTTTGCTAATGCTTGGACTATTAATTAAGGATAAGAGGATTCTTTAAAAAATAAAGAATAATAATAATCTTCTCAAAGTAGATCTAAGCTAATAAACTCTACAATTCTCTTCTAAGAAAAATTTCATAATTTTATATTTTATAATTTTACAATATCAATGAAAGATCAGTGATAACTTGGGCATAGCTACTTAAAGAGGTTAGGCTTTCACTCATCTACTAATCCTCTCAAGACTCAACTACGCGAGATGAGTGTTATGGCTCTGGCTGATGATCCTAATGAAAGATCTAGGACAAGTGACGGGTTATTGATCTTGTAAATATTTTTAATTACTAAAAAGTTGTTAATAGGAGGATTTTTCCAAAATTTGAAAAATTTATAACACTGCAATCCAAAGTTAAAAATAAAATTGATTATGTTTTGTGATTTTGATAAAAACAAAAAATTTAAGAGAGGTTATGAACTATTATAAATTTTTTAGAAATTTTTGGCTAAGCGTAGAATTCCTTGTGATTGAAGATGGCTTCAAAGAAAGTATCTAAAGTCAATGAACTATCATATCCCAAGGAGAAAATTCATAGAGAAATATGCAAAGGAGGATGCATAGATCAAGATCTTGTTGAGGAGCAAGAAGCCCAATCTTACTCCACCCAACAACCTATAATACTATTAAGATAGTCTGCATAGGCAAAAGATTTGGATTTTCCACCTACTCTAGAATTAGGCCAACATCTCACACTTGTAAATGATCATCTCTAGGCCATCAATGATAAGTCCATTATGTTCACTATTATTATGGAGCTCATTTTTGGTCTATTCATGGAGTTTTCACCTATAGAGATATGGGAACAACTATAAGCATTTCCCTTTTGATTTAGAATCTCCAATAATAGTGAATGATACCTAGATAAGACCTATCAATTTTGGCATAATCTATAAGATGATGTGATCATAAAAGGTGTTACAATGTCTTATTTAGTTGATGCCATTGCCAAAGCCCCTAATCTAACAAACATCAAAGCCAACATTGCTCATATTTCTATAATGTATGACACTGATGCAATAAACCTTTGGTTGTAAAGAGCTTATGGGATAATAAAAAGGGGAATACAATGGGTTGTTCACTACTAAGAAGATCTATTTTAAAATAAGGACATGTCATATTTTTCCTACAAAATGGTTGAATAAAATTTCAATATATGTTGCTAGAGTAATATCTATCCTAATGAGAAAATTCTAAGCGAACATGGCTCATCTACTGCTTTTTGGAGATTTAGAGAAGATTTAAAAAGAAGAAAACATGGAAATTTACACTTTCATTTCTTTGCATAATTAAAAATTTATCTAGATAGGTAGAAATTTTGGAATACACTCATAATATTATTTGAAAATCCCGAAATTCATCTTATACTAAGATTTCCAAGCTAGTGCCTCCAAAGATGGATTAAGTGGAAAAACTAGTAGAGATTGAGGCAAGAGCAGGATCAACACTACTAGCTAATATTTCAGCAACATAGATAGAACAAGCAAGATCTAATGGGTCAATACTAGCTGTGAAAAGTGTAGAACCAAGTGCTTCACCAAGACAACAATAAGACTACTAATCATCAATGAACCATCTTCAATAAATTGCAAAAATAAGAAGCTAGGGAAGTATAAAAGTATTAAGTATATATGGAGTAAAATACATTTCTAGTTGACCACTTCAAACTAAACCATACGTGACAAAGCTACCACTAGTCCAAGTAGGAAGACATCGAACTGTGATCAAAGCATAATGATTTAGATGCACAACTGCTCCCATCCATAAAATTTGATAGGATTATGTGTGAATGCTTGTGATTCATATGTTTGGGCATAGGGGTACCTCATCGCTCATTCATAAAGTTAGAGTTAATTGTGAATGGTCATAGTATGGTGATTAACAGTTACAAAACATCCTTATTCGAGTGGATTATACCTATATGCACTCCATGATTAAAAATAAAGATCAAGTTTGTTTCTCATCATTGCAACATCTTACTTAGATTAGATTTTATTTTCTATGTAATTTATATTTGTAATATCATTTACATTATAATGTAATTTATACTTCAATATCTATTAGTTATTTGGTAAAACAAGTACAACCAATTTTAAGTGCATAAATATAATTGTTTGGTGATCTAGTATTGGCTAAGCTTGATTCGCTTAATAACTAGTTGCATGGTAATCCTAGTAATGGTTATATTAGCCCAAGGCATATCTAGCAAGTTGGGAATGGATACTTATCATTGTTAGGCTAGAACAGCTTTACATTTATGTTATCCTTAGTTAATAGACTTTATATTCAATTTGCTATGTTTTACTTTAGTATTCTAAGAGTCATTCCATTATGCATCTATAATCTTTTTGCGTTTTGGTCTTTCTACAAGTATCCATGTTTGATTCTTCATTATGATATCATGTTATTTCTTCATTGCTCCTTTCCATACTTCAAATTTTAGAGCCTCTTAATCATTGCTTAGCTCATGGAAAAGTGTTGAGTATGCAACATGATTGATGACTTGAGATCTTGTGAGTCTTCTTGAAAAATTTTGATCGAAATTTTAACTTTTAGAATAGTCTCTTTTTACCAAAGGTTTTAGGAAACTTTTTAGTCTATCTTATTTTTAAAAAGTATCAAAACCAAACTTGTCTTTATAAAAAATAACATATCTCGAAATATATCATTTATTTTCTTGTGGATCATAGCATTTTTATCCACTTGATTTTGCATCATAACCAAGGAAAATGCATTTTATTTCTCTATCTTATAGCTTGTACAATAGCTCTTTTGGAATCTTAATATATAAAATGCATTCAAAAACTTTCATGCAAGAGAGGTTTAGTACTTTAGCATATAGAAGTTGATATGATGTCTTCTCTTTACTTGAAGTAGTGATAAGCCTATTAAGAATGTAGGTTGGAACATGAAGAGTTTCATTCCAAAATTGATTGTGAAGTGAAACATGCTTGAGAATGCATCTTAACATTTCTTGAGAAAAATTCATTTTTTCTTTTAGCACCTTCATTAATTTGTGAAGAATAATCATATGTTATTTGCTTTTCAATGTTATACTTAACATAAAATCATTAAATTCTTGATTCACAAATTCTCCTAATCTATAAGTCCTAATTGCTTTGATTTTCAAATTAAGTCTATTCTCTATCAACATCTTGAATTCTAAAATATCCCAAATACCTCATCTTTTCAATACATTTAGTATGTCCATACATATCTATTGAAATTATTAACAATGAAAAGAAAATATTTGTTTCTTACTTGAGCTAATATAAATATTAAACCTCACAACCATTTGTAGAAGCTTAATAAGCCTTTTTTCTTTGCATTTGTGAATGATGAGGCAATGCTTTTTGTTTTCCTTTGAGACATATATCTAAAACTTCTTTTGGATTTTCTAGATATTTAAATGCTATTGGTACTTCATTCTTTATTAATTTCTCACTATTGATATAGGAAGCATGGCCTAACCTCCAATGCCATAATCTTGAGAGTCACTTGAAGAATTTAAAGAACAAAATTGAAAATTCAATGCTTTAGAACCAAGAGATGATTGTGCTTTTAGATAATAGATTTGATTGTTTCACCTTTTAACTTAACAATGATAAAATTTCCATTTAAATTTTTATAAAAATCATCATGAAAAATGAATTGATTTCCTCTACTACCTATTTGTCCAATTTATAAAAGTGAACTTTATTATTGTGGAACATAATAGACATCATGACCATCAATCTTATCATCATTAGAAGGAGTGAGAAACACATTAATAATTCCTTCTAATTTAATACTTACTCTACCAATCTCGATGCTTCTAAGTGTATTGTTTGGACTAAAAATATGAAGTACTTTTTAAAAGAAGTCCTGTGATTAGGGAAACTACTATCTATGATCCATGTATGTGGAGTGAATTCATTTACAATTTGGTAAGTAGTAAAGTTTGAATTTGGATCTCTTCCTTTGGATTGATCTTAAAATTCTTGATGATTGATTTAAGACTAAGAATTATCTTCATTTGATTTGAAGTGATCATTTAGAGTGTAGAAAGGAAATCCTATCTTCCATCAGCACTTGTCTTCATGATGAGCTTTCTTCTTGTAATATTTGCACCATGGAACATTTGATGATGATGATTTATGCAGGTTTCTTAAACTTGAAATAAATCTTCCTCATCTAGAATTACCTCTTCTTGTTGAATTTTCTGATCTAAAATTTTGATTTCGATTTAAATTTTAATTTCTTTCTTCTTTGAAATTAAATTACCTATCTCTTCCTCTTCTAAATTTGCATTCTCCCCTTGTATTTCTTGAAAAATATGGTTGATCACTTTTACTTTGATTGTTATACCTCTTGAGGCCTTCTAATGTTCTAATTGGAAATACTAATTTATCAATTATTACATGATATAAATCTATATTTTAAATAATGTTCATTATTTCATGATTAAATATTTTATCATCATAAAATTTGAAACATGTTATCTAATTTTTGTCTTTCACTATAATTACATACATACTCATCTAAATTCCTTATGCTTGCATATATTCTAACATATAATTTTTCTATATTCTCATCTCTAGTTAGAGAAAAATATTTAAACTCTTATTTATACCTTATTTACTTGATTTGAATACTTTTCATAAAAGCTCTTTTGTATTCTTATTTTAGAAGGTCCAAGCTTTTTTAGCATTTGATTTATCAATGATTCTTGAGCCAATGGAATCAGAAAAAAGTACAAATTATCATTTTCACCATTGTATCTTTTCTTCTATCTTTTTGAGGGTTTTATCTTTACTCTTTATTTAGAATTGCTTGATTTAAAATTTTGTGATATCCTTACTTTGCTACATCCCAACATTCATTGATTTGAAGAAAAGTATTCATAAGCTTTCTCTAGTATGTAAAGTATTAGCTTCCATTGAAGATAATATTGTATTTTGGAATATCTTTGCTTATTTTGGTTTTCTATTGAAATTATTGTGCCTTGAAAGTCTTGGATTAAGTGATATTTGAGGATGTAATATGTATTTGATATGAAAATATATGGATTTGAGTAAGAATTAAGACATTAATGTGAGTTTTAAGTGTAAAAGATGAGGGTTTTGATGAGAAATGATATGAGATGAGAAGCTTTGAGGTGAAATGTGAGGCTTTAAGAGACTTCTATGATATATAAGAATAGTTGTAGCCTTTTATATAAATGTCCATATGGTTTGAGTCCTAAGAGCTTCAATACCATTATCATAGGATGCACAAAAGGTTTTAAATTTTTTAAAATTTATTAATATTACTAGAAAAATTGGCGACAATGAGAATTGATATCTTATCATTGAAGATTGTTGGAGCATCATTAATAATCAATTATCTTGGGAAGAACATTTAGAGCATATCACTAGTGTACTGACCTAAATCGTCGGTGTAAGGCTGGAAGGGAAACAGACACCGAGAGATCGTTGGGCAGCCACAGCCGACCCTGCCTTCGCTTGAGGGCAAGCTGGAAAAAGGAACGAAGGCAGAGTGCCTTGGATGGTTCGCACGCAAATCAACCAAGGACTTCCCCAAGTGTAAGCTATGGCTAGTGCTTGGGTTATCGTAAATGGTGTAAACGGAATATGAACAACGATACGAAATGTAAATAAAGTGTACTGAATTATGAATAAAGCGTAAACAAAGTTATATTGTAAACAGAAGATAAACTGAAGTAAATAACGTAAATAGGAGGCAATGAACTTTATTGTATTGTTTAATAAAAATGTATGCACCAGTCGAAGTGTAGCTGCACGTGTGGATGGCAGGTCAAGCACTAAGCCCCGGGATAATGTCTGAAATGACGATGCGGTAATGTGATGTGATGAATGTGAGAAATGCTTGGATGCCAACAATCAGATGTGCCGAGCGCCCAAGGATTTCCAGTTCTGTAATTTCTCAGAATTGTCTCTGATTTTTCGCCTCAAATTGCCTCTCATTCTCCCCGATTTATGTGAATTGACAGGGTATTTATAGGTTTGGGCCATGCTCCGACACAGACTTTTAGAATGGAATCAACGGTTGAGAGATGAGAGGAAAGTGGATCTGGTAACATGTGTCCAATGGACAGTTGTTCTTGGGCTGGATGCATACTGGCGAGAGTTGGATGTGTGTCGGACAGTTGTACACGAGTTGGATGTGTGCCGGCAAGCTACGTTCTAGACCAGGTACATTGCATTTTACAATTTATGGGTTATTCAAGCCCATGAAAGTACATTTAATTTAAACATGAGGGCCTAACATGCCCGCACATGTCGACTTACAATGAAATGTACAACAAGAGAAATTTGACCCCCGTTTGCGTGAAACTTCTTTGTTTCTGAGTCTTTCTGAAATTTTCTGAAATGTTCTGAAAGTTGCTGATGCTGGTAATTCTCTGCCATTTTCTGAAACTTTTCTGGAATTTTTCCTGAAACTTCGATGAATAGTGTTCGTGCGATGAATAGTGTTCGAGCGTAGGATGAACAGTGTTTGAGGGTATGATAAATAGTGTTTCACGCTGTGAATAGTGATTACGCAGCTTACGCTCTGCAGCGTAGGATGAACAGTGTTCGAGCGTGAGATGAATAGTGTTTGAGCGTATGATGAATAGTGTTTGAGCGTATTATGAATAGTGTTTGAGCATGATATGAATAGTGTTTGAGCGTGATATGAATAGTGTTTTACGCTGTGAATAGTGATTACGCAGCCTACGTTCTACAGCGTAGGATGAACAGTGTTCGAGCGTGCGATGAATAGTGTTTGAGCATATGATGAATAGTGTTTGAGCGTATGATGAATAGTATTTGCGCGATGAATAGTGTTTTATGCTGATGATTAGTGTTTTACGCATCTTACGCTCTGCAGCGTAATAAAATGTAGCTATAGCGTAATCAGCCGAAAACACCTCATTTAAGGCCCAAATCTTGATTTTCTGGAAGTTGCTGATGCTAAGGATCTTTTGCCATTTTTCTAAAACTTTTTTGGAATTTTCTGAAACTGCGATGAATAGTGTTCACGCGATGAATAGTGTTTGCACGATGAATAGTGTTTTACGCTGATGAATAGTGTTTTATGCATCTTACGCTCTGCAGCGTAATAAAATGTAGCTATAGCGTAATCAGCCGAAAACACCTCATTTAAGGCCCGAATCTTGATTTTTTGGAAGTTGCTGATGCTAAGGATCTTCTGCCATTTTTCTGAAACTTTTCTGGAATTTTCTGAAACTGCGATGAATAGTGTTCACGCGATGAATAGTGTTTGCACGATGAATAGTGTTTTACGCTGATGAATAGTGTTTTATGCATCCTACGCTCTGCAGCGTAATAAAATGTAGCTACAGCGTAATCAGTCGAAAACACCTCATTTAAGACCCGAATCTTGATTTTCTGAAGGCTGGGAACCGCTGGGGACCTTGGCGAAGGTCATGGGGGGTCCTTGTGCTTGATTTTAGCTTGTTTTAGCTGAATTTCAGGGCTCCAAAAGTTGGTGACGCGGATCCTTACGCTGTGCAACGTCTGCACAGTGTACTTAGCTAAAATTGCATTTTTTTTGACCTTGAAACTGATGATTCTTAACACCGACACTTGTCATCGTGATCTGTGGGCTCCAGGAGAATCTTTCTTACTCCATGGTGGGCTGCTTGAAGCCATTTCAAAGGCTCTGAAGTTGTTTGGAAGTGTTGCTAAAATTTTGTGGTGTTTCAACTAGCCATTGATTGAAGCTACAAAAATCAATAGATTTTTATTGATATATATCAATTAGGGACATACAAATTCATAGTTATTTTTATTAATTGACATCAACTGGAATGGCTTCTAGGGATAAGCATAAGCTTAATTTTTTAAATTGATCTGATCTTACAAAATTTGAGGCCATTTTGCTTGAAATGTGACTTGATTTTGCATGAAACTTTAAGAGGATGCTAGATCTAATAATAATTGAATGAAAAGGCTTGTGATTTTAAGTAGATTTAATGAAAATTAGGAAAATCAACTTAAGATCAAGTAAATATGCATGAATAAAACTTTGAAATATGAAATTCATGATAGATTTGAGGTAAATAATCAATCTAAAGCTTGAATCTAAAGTAAATGAATCATTCTAATTTAGCTTTAAATTTAAATTGATCAAAAGCTAATGCAAATATGATCTTTAATGAAATATCAATTATATATTTAGAAAAGCTTATGTGAAATTGATGAAATTAAAAATTGTAAATGAGAATGTCAAAGATCTTATAGAAAATTGAGAGAAATTAAAAGAAATCTTAAATTCCTTATGCTTCTTATCTTTAAACGCTTGATCAACGAGAAAGGAATATAAAAAATGAGAAATAAGTGTGCCTCTTTCATTAGGTATGATGGGGAACCTCTATTTATTGAACAAGATGGCCAAAATTTGTTATTTTAGGCACATTTTATCATCATTATACATTTATGAAAAATTTCATAACCATAGGGCTAACCATGTGTTTACAACATGAAAAAGATAAAAAACATAAAACTAAAGACATGAAGTTAGACTACATGAAAGTAGAAATGACAAAGTCATGAAACAAACATTCCATCCACACTACTATTGAGAGTTTCACATAATTATCATTTTTTCACTTGAAGATTTGACTTTTTAACTTTAATATGGTATGAATGCTAAACTAAACAAGTTGTAAAATGTTAATTTATGCACTAGTTTAGTTATATAGTTATAGTATATATTAATAATATGGTTAATATGATCTATTTAGTTTTCAAAAAATCAAATCATAGAATCAATTCTAAAAACATTGTGTATAATATAGAATGAAAAATTTGAAAAATATTATTTAGCATTATATTATTGACTTGTTGTGGGTTATGGACAAAGTATAATTTAGCATTATAGAATTATGATTGGTAGTTGGCTTG
The DNA here is from genome assembly GCA_015680685.1 of Gnetum montanum. Taxonomy (NCBI): domain Eukaryota; kingdom Viridiplantae; phylum Streptophyta; class Gnetopsida; order Gnetales; family Gnetaceae; genus Gnetum; species Gnetum montanum. The sequence continues at coordinate 273,093 of MNCI01017629.1, forward strand.
TTGGCCAAAATTAAGAAATTGAGATAAAAAATGTTGAGTTTCATGAAACTTGTTTTGAAGAAAATTAGAAAAAAATACAAATAGATCAAATTTTAACTCTAACAAAGATAAATAGTAAAAAAAAATCTCATGTGGTTAAACCTATATTATTGGGATAAGGCTAGAATGATGATGATGTAAAGGGTATTAAGGATTGCAAAAGAAAGGTTAGGTAAAAAGCTAATAAATGATACAAGCAAATAATCATTACATGAATATTTTAAGGCAATGATACATATTTTTTATAATTTGATTAATTCAAAGAAAATATGCTAAGAAAAAGAAAAAGAAATGGTAAATTTATGGATGGAAAATAATCTTAAGATGAAGATATAAAAAATCAAATTAATGTTAATGAAAATAATTTTCAAATAATAATAAAGAAACTGGAGAAGGAAAAAGCTTCTACTAATATTTGTACTTATACTATAGGAAGTGACAATAAGTTTAGATAAATAACTTATAAGAAAAATGTTTTCTTATCTAACAAGACTACTATTAACTTAAAGATTAAAACTAATTTTGATAAACATGTTATAGTTGATGGTAAATATTCTTAATGTAAGGTTAACATTAAGCAAAAAAGTAATGGTGATGAAAAATATGTGCCAACATGTTTTTTGTAAATCTAGCTTTAATACAAATAGTGATATTTTACCATTTGGTGTTGAGACATCTCTTTCAATCCCATTTCTCATCCCTACAGATAGTTTTCTTAGGTTTTGGACTTTATGAAGATGTCTTAGAGGTTAAAAAAAACCTCTTAATTGAGAACCTAGAGGAGACAAGAGAAATCCCACTTGTCTAGGAGACATCTTTGCTGAGAGCTAGCTTGTGATAAGACACATTTAATAGGTGGAGGAGATATTTGATATGATTGAAAGATGTCTCTTCTAGCTTAAAGATATCTTAGGGGAGACATCCAAACTTGCAAGGGAGACATCCCAAATCTATAGGAGACATCTCACCTCTTCTGGAGATGTCTCATACAACTAAGGGAGGTCTCACCTAAATGCTAGATTTTGTAGAGTGACATCTATCCAATCCTAGAACCGACCTATACAAATAAAGAAACTTCAAAGTTAGTAGTTTCAATATAGGAAATAATTGAGATAAGATGAGAGAAGATAGAAATAGTTGGGAATCTTCAAGTTGAGCTTAGAAAAAGGTTTCTAGGGTTTTTGTCTTGGAGTTTTAATAAATATTATTCTTGTTTCATGTGCTGGTCATGATATATGAAGAAAGTTTATGGGAGAGTGGTATGAGAGCATATTGTGAGAGTGAATAAATGTGTATGCATCTCTAAGGTTAATTTTGTGTGTGTGTTTGGCCTTGTGTCTCTTGTATGCATTGTGTGTTTGGATTTCAATCCTATGTTTATGGGAGAGATATCATTTAGTTATGCTTTTCATTCAGGGTAATCATTATGTGATTGTAGAGCCTCCTACTCTACAATATCATGAAATGTTTGTGAGTGAATGTTGTTGTTGTGGGTTGTGGAACCATTAATTTGTAATCTACTTTACATTAATTGAAGATAGCTAGTTTTTCTTATTTTCTAGCAAATTAAACTATCTTTCATAATATCTAGGTTTGCTAGGATTGAAGGATTTAAAATAAATGATGTGATCCTACTTCAACATTGTTGGTATTAGAGATTTAGATTGATTGTACTTGGAATTTGATTGCAAACTTTTATTAATTTTAGATGGCACTTAAGAAGAAATGAGTTCCAACCTTAAATAGAGACATGGTGAGCATGAAATTTTTCTTTCAAATGATGGTTACTTGATTGGATAAGATTAGTGCCAATGTAAATAGGAATACAAGTTCCAGTCACATTCAAACTCAGAGATTATGAGCATTCAAGTTTGAATGGTAATGAGGAAGTTTCTCAACCTAGTGGAGGGGGAGCAAATGATGAGGTAGGATATTCTAGTTATGAGAGCGTTAGAACCCATTAACCAAGGATTCTAATGGAAGGAAATTCACTTTCTCTAATTAGATTTTCAAGAGCACGATCATAAGAGTCTGAAGAAAGGCTTGCTAGAACATTTAGAAATGTTGACAAACTTTTATATGTAGAATTAGAGAATTTCAGTGGTGTAAATGGTACCAATGCCATTGCAAGTTGGTTTAAGGTACTTGATAAGCATTTAGAGATGAAAGAGGTACCAATGCAATTAAGGGTAATGACTGTTGAATCTAGATTATAGGGTATGGCTTCTACTTAGTGGAAGAGAGAATCCTAAGATTATGAAAGAAAAAATGGTCAACCTATCAGAGATTAGAATTTGATGAAATGCAGGTTAAGGAGAAAATTTGAATAATTTAAACAAGGGAAAGAGACGATCATGAAGTTGAAATTCTTAAGGTAAGATGACCATGTTTAGGAGTTTTACATCAAATTTTATGACAATTTCATCAAGTGAAGCAGGCTCACTCTATTTTTTTTAACTTTTAAATCCCACTAAATCCATATATTATGAAAGAACATTTAATTTGCTAGAAAATAATAAAACTAGATATCTTCAATTAATGTAGAGAAGGTTACAAATTAATGATTTCACCATCCACAAGAATACAATCTACTGAAAAACACTCTGATATTACAAAGCATGAGGCTCTATAATGACACAATGATTGTGCTTAATGCAAGATACAATCGAATGACATATTTTCCACAAACATAAGACTAAGATCCAAACACATATTGTACATAACAAACAGTTAAGCCAAACTCACACAATTGACCCAAGAGTTCCATACACACTCATTGACTCTTACACATGTGTTCTCATGCCATACTCAATCTCTCATCTCATGACATCATAACCAAAAAATTAAATGACAAGAATATTTATTGGAAATTGAAGATAAAAACCATAGAAACCTTTCTTCAAGCTCAACTTGAAGATACCAAGTCATTTTTATCTTTTTTTCATCTTATTCTAGCAAATTTACACTTTGGAACTACCACCTTGAAATTTTTTCCAGTCATGTAGGTCATCTTGAGCTTATTTAAGATGTTTCATTATTATTACCATCATGCAAGAAAGATGTATCATAAACTTGGGAGATGTCTCTTGTGTAGGTGGAACATCTCTTTTTGGGATGAGACATTTCACCTGAGACATCTCAAGTCTATGGGAGATGTCTCAATTCTAGAAGAGATATTTCCTCAATTTACAAACATCTTCTATGAAATCTCAACTCTTAGACAAGAGGTCTCTAAGACTTACAAGATATCTCCATAGCATTCAAAATCTACAAAAACCATATTTAGGGAAGAAAAAGAGGATTAGAGAGGTGTCTCTATATCAGCTCATCCACCCTTCAAAAAGTAAACTCATGTGAACAAGGGAGTAGGGATAAAAGTACTCCCCCACTCAAAAAGTTTGATGTCATGGACTCATTCAACATCTTTTGTGAATTGATCCTCCCAGTGTATCAAGTACTCATGCCTCTTCACTCCTTGAGTACCAGAAGCTTCCCTCCTCTTGAGTATGATTACCTTCCTTTCCACTAAAGACTTGGACTTGTTAGTAGTCCCCATTCAATTCATCGATGTTACCCTATATGATTTCCTCATCTACAACATAAAATACAAAATACATTCCAACATCATTTCTTAAATCAATCTCAAAATCATTATTATTAATTTTGGCATTTATTATGAAAGGAACCATCTTCTTAGCTTTCAACTTGGAGAAGGTAACACCTCTCAACCTCTAATTCTTCAAGTGCATCCAAACTAAATCACCAATAGAAAATTTATGCTTCTACTTGTCCTCATTCCTCTTGATGACTCTCTCTTTAGCCTTCTTCTCCAAATTTTCTTTCACTTATGCATGAAATTTCCTCATCTCTTATACAAAAATAGAACTAAGTTGAGCTTTTGCCTCAAAGCTCCTCACATTATTTACCATCTATAGACAAAAATAATGATTCACCTCAAATGGGCTCTTAATAATAGCAACATGAAAAGCATTATTATAAGAAAATTCAATGTGACATGGTAAAGTTTCCCACCAATTGAGCTATCCATCACATAAACAACTCAAGATATTTAGCAAGGATTTATTCACCACTTCAATTTGGCCATTAGGTTATGGATAATATGTACTAGAAAAATTTAACTTTGTCCCTACAAGTTTTCAAAGAAACCTCCAAAAATTACTACTAAACTTGGAGTCTCTATGACTAATAATATTTAAAGGAATTCCATGCAACTTCACAACATGCTAGAAAAACAAATTTGTAACATGAGAAGCGTCACTTACCTTTTTGCATGTAATTAAGTGTGTCATCTTAGAGAACTTGTCCACTCAAACAAAAATAGCATCATTTCTACTTTTGGTCTTTGAGATTCCACTCATAAAATCAATTGACATAATTTTCCATGGATCCTTGAGCATTAGTAAAGACATGTAATGTTCATCCACTTCTTTATTTCCTTTTAGTTTTTGATATGTCAAACACTCCAAAAATTTTGAAACTTCAAATGCCATTCTAGGCAAAAAATAGTTCCTACCCATAAGCTCCAATGTTTTATCCCTACTCATATGGCCTTTCATGCCATCACAATGCTTTTGAAAAAAAAATTTATTTTTGAAAGAACAATTAGGAATACATACCTTCCCATTTTTAAATAACAATTCATCTTGAATATGATAGTTCTTACATTGGTCTATCCTATTCAACAATGGTTCATTGAGGCTTTTTCAAACCTATCCAAAATCATAATCATGTTCATAGAAATTAGTAAAATCACCCATACATTCCACATGAGGCATGGAAAAACTCACTACATGTATCAAAGACAATGCATTAACCATTACATTGGCTTTTTCACTTTTATTCATGAGCATAAAATTAATCTCTTATAATTATGCAACCCACTTCATGTGTTTAGCACTTAACTTCTTTTAAGAATTTAGAAACTAAACTTGTTTATGATCTATCATCAAAGTGAAGTTGTTCTAATAACATGATACTAATAGTTGAATTAAGTCCATTAGGTAGTTATGAACATTTCTAAGATAATTAATGTCATTATAAAATGTCGTTAATATCTTTTGATTAATGTAAATTTGTTCATATTTTGTATAAATAAGGCATTACAACCTACAACAAAATGAACTCATTTTTCATTTTTGAATATTTTTCTTTATTATTTTTTAGTGTGTTAACCAATTTTTAAATCACATCCTTCATTTCATTAATATGTAAAAGTTCATAAATTGAAATGTTAGCCTTAACTCTTTTTAAATCCTCAACTAAAGCATAGCATCTATATTCATCTCTAGCTTCATGTTGAGGTGGGTTTATTTTAAGTATGAGAGGTGTGTTGGATTGTTATTGAAAGTTTATCTAGGATGACCATATTTAATTGTTTGGGTTACTTGAGCTAGGAAGGTTTTTCTTTGAAGGAATGTAAGTATTGTTTCTAGCTTATTGTTGATTAGTATTCATAATATTACTAAGTTTATGGTAGTAAGTATTATGTAAATTTGTATCACTTATCATAATCTATTTACATGAATTAACTTCTTAATTTTCCTTTTCATAAGGAATATTGAGAACCATAATAGGAGCCTTATTGTTATATTAGTTTGAAAAGTTATCTCTATATAGGTATAAAAATTATAGAAAAGTTTTTTTTAAAATGTTCCTTGGTGTTATGAAGGTGATAATAGTCATTAGAGATCAATCCATTATGTTGTTTGACTACTAAAGGTATATCATTATTGTTTTGATGAGGAAATTACTCTACCTTCTCTGTATTTCTTATTCTCAATGTGTCCTAGAAGTCTTAGGAATGTGTATTTATGTTTTGGAGTTATTTGAATATGTTTTTGTCTCTAGGTAGACAACTGCAATAAGAATGCAAAATGTAGTAATTTACTTATAAATTTCCAAGCTACTATGAGTCATAGCGAGTTGTAGCCTATATAAAATAAATAAATTAAAGTTTCTAATTGATGAGACATGATATCGCGTCGTCCCCTACGATGTCGCGTACACGATATCACGGTCCACCATCAAATCTATAAATAAGAGGCGACACTCTCCTTATTTCTCATCCTAGGCTTAAAGTAGGGAAACTCTGGCAGATTGATCACTCTAGAGATAGAATATTTTCCATGTTCCCATAGTAGGAGTCCCCAAGTGAATGGATCTTTATTTGAGCAGCTTTGTACCTGAATGCAATTTGTGTACGATAATAAAGACAAGCTTTGTGGATAAACCTTGTAGTGCATGGAATAGGATTAATTCTTGTTATTTATTACCTGTTATTTCCTACCTATTATTTATTACCTGTAGTAGTGCGGCATGAGTACGACTTGATTACGAGCATTTACGAATGTGTATGGCTAATCAAGGAATTGGCTGCTCATCACGATTAGATTCTCTCACCCTTTCCTCCTAGTTAAGTGCCTTAGTACGACCACTTTGAGCACGTGCATTACGTCTGGTGATCCCAGTAACAATTAGCATTTGGTAGCCATAGTTGCATAGTTCAGGGTGTGTACGGTAAGTGGGAACGAATGTTGACGCTAGTTAATTTAGACTTAGTCATTAGTTAGAGTTAGTTAGTCTCTCAACCCTTCACCTCGATAGCATAGGAGAAAAACCAGAAAAGACCATAAAAATCATATAGGTCAGACTTACTTAACCATACACCATGACAAACACAAGTAAGTCTGGGAAAACAATGAATGATTAACCCCAAGTGTTCCATGGGGCATGTAGGCATTTAGTCTGCAGAGTTCGACTAGATCGCACGCGCTACGCTCGTTTCGTATGGTTGAGTGTAGGGGTACCTCGCCACTCATCACTAACATTGGGCAACAAGTTGCAAGACATTTCAATTTATAGTGAGGTTAGAGGTTGAAGGTTGTACTTTATCACAATGAACATCAAAATTAAGAGGAAATATTTCAAGTTTTACTAATTTGAGTTACTAGTTATAATTTGTGACAAGCTAGGAAGTGTATGACATGTGCAAGCCATAGTCACTCAAAATTCAAAGGAAAGTGGATTTTCAAAAATTCTATGATTTTTAAATGGACTACCAATGGTTGGGAAAGATCAAGGATCACCCTAGTCACTATAAAAGGATGAGAAAAACCACAAAAAAAGATAAAAGAGTCTATGAAAGGGATAAGAGTGTCCAAGAAATAATTGAGAGTTAGGATTAAGAGTTTTTGAGGGAAAGAGTAGCCAAGGAAGGTGAAGAATCTTCTATGAATGTTCTATTTTATTAAGCTTGTGTGCTCAAAGTATGAGCTATCTTTAAAAGAAATCAAGAAAATATGTGACCTCCAAGATCCTTAGGAGAGTTGAGTTGAGTTGTACTTCTTATTTTTAATGCATTTCTCAACTTGAGATTGATTAATAGAGGGAGCATTTCTCCATTTCTTTATGTTTGTATTTATCTAAGATAATTTGGCTTAGAAGAGTGTGGAATTGGTTCCATTTAATATCTATTTAGTTAGATCCACATTAGATTGGTATCAGAGTAAGAAATTCACCATACACAACCATGAGCAAGAGACAAAATGAAAGAGATACATAATTGATGCCAAAGAAGTTGATGCTACCAAGTATTTATAGGCACAAAAGGTAGGGTTTGGGTAATTTTGTGAAGAATAGTTAAATAATGTAATTTTGTAAGATTAGGTCACATGTTTTCATAAGAGGATACAAATGTTTAATCAATGGATTTAATTTATCAAGAAAACTTTAGAATTAACCTATTTTATCTAAGACCTGGTTTCTCATAACTGTGATAAAATAAAAGATAATTAGAATAATCTAACATATCCATTTAACATGTCTCATAACCATATTCTTACTTTATTCTTGATGAGCAGCGAGGTACTCCTTATGCTCAACCATATGAATACAAGCATTTCACGCATGATCCAGTCGAATTCCAAGGACTAAGTGCCTATGCGCCCTTGTGGAACAAGGATGGGTTGGTTGATCGTTGTCTTCCCAAACTTACTCGTATGTCACGATTGTATGGTTAAGTAAGCTTGAGGCATATGAGTTTGATAGCTTTTATGTTTTTATGTCCTACTGCTAATAAGGGAGGAGAGAGAGAAATAGCTAAATGACTAATTTAATTAACTACTGATTAACTAGGCTTTAACTAATCCTAACACCAATATCCATTCTCACTTACTATACACATCCTAAACCAGCACAACACTACTGGGATTACCAAACGCTAATCGTTACTAGGTTACCAAGTGTTACACACATGCTCAAAGTGATCGTACTGTGTGTGCTAATAATAGAAATGTAAAGTGCATAAAATAAATTTATAAAATAAAATAAATCTAGAAGAAAATAAAATAAAATAAATGAGTAAGAAAAAAAATCTCAAGTGCTGCAAAGATGAATCCAAGAGCTCATCTTTATTGTTGTACAGAAGGTGTGCTTAGGTACACAATGCTCGAATAAAGATCTGTCCACATTAGACCTCCTGCTATGGGCACTTGGAAAATACTCTAATTACAAAATTTTTGCTACTTGACTCCTAAAAGACTTCTAAAAGAATTTCCTTGAAAGGCTTCCTTCCAAGACTTCCTCTCTAAATTGTGCACTTGGGCACTGTATTTATAGGCTTGTAGAAACTACTCTAATAATTAGAAAAACTACCACTCTAATTTTAGAGAAACTGCCACTCTAATTAAGGATAGATAAACCATAATGCAATTGATACCTTTCCTTGATATGAAGTGCATTGGATGAGTTGTGGTTATGGCAGAAACTGGTTTGGAGATTTATCACAGGTGACTACCTGATGAGTGGCGAGGTACCCCTACACTCAACCATATGAAACGAGCGTAGCACGTGCAATCCGGTCGAACTTTGTAGACTAAATGCCTACACACCCC
>MNCI01017629.1:302183-410665 GCA_015680685.1 Gnetum montanum
TGAAAATACCAAAAAAATCACATACCTCAGACTTGCTTAACCATACACCGTGACACTTACAAGCAAGCCTGGGAAGACAACGAATGATTAACCCCAAGTGTTTCTTGTGGTGTTAAGGCATTTAGTCTGCGGAGTTCGATCAGATCACGCGTACACGCTTGTATTTGTATGGTTGAGTGTAGGGGTACCTCGCCACTCATCAATGTGATTAGCTCTACCTTGCACTACTTTGTGCCTACTCACACCACATCACCTACACTGCACAACACCTTGCTTGCCCACACCACGTCATGCATACCATTGCTGCTTGCCTACTGCTTGTCCACTACCACTAGCCTCTCACTTACCCATTACCTACTACACACACCACTAATCATTACCTCCAATGCCACTCATCACTACCTCTAGTGCCACTAATCACTACCTCCAATGCTGCCCATCACCGCCTCCAGTGCCGCCCATCATCACCTCCAACATCATCCATCACTACCTCCAATGCCATCCATCATTGCTTCTAGCACTGTCGTACAAACCTTGGAATGCATCACCTGTTAATAGACAGAAAAATCGAATTTTTTTAACAACTGACAAGAAATTTGAAATTCTCTTCAATTGACAAGAAAAGTTCAAAAAAAATTGCATCCATAATTATTAGTTTAAATGGAAAACATGCTTAATTATTTACAAAAATTCAAATTAGCACTACAGTAACAAGAGAAATAAAAATTTATCATTAAATGTGCATGTCTTGGAGTAGAACTAGGATGGGTGACCTCTCGGGAGTCTTGGAAAATGCGAAAGCTATGTAAACTTAAAATGACTATAACTTTTGAATCCAGAGTCTATTTCCAACCAAACAAAAATTGATTTCAATAGATTTGAACCTTCTGAACTCGATGGAATGGTCAGATTTAGCTTTTGGATTAAAGAAAATTAGCATTTAATTCATTATTTTAGGTCCAAAAAATAATTGGGATTAGATACTTGATAAGAGATCCATGAAAATTTCAACTTCTTCTACAACTAACTAACAATGTCAAGACCCATAAAAAAGTTCATAGAAGCTAAGGATTATCAATATACCTAATTTCTTCAACCTATCGATATCCAGAACCTAAAGAATAAGTTGGAGAAAAATGGAAGCCTGAGTTAATATCTGTATGAATGCCCTTAAAGATGAAATTAATGAGATTGGGGGTGTTTAAGAAGAACTTCAACATTCAAACCAGGAGTTTGGGATAGAGATGTAAAATATGTCTAAGGAAATTAGGAAATTATCCTAGAGTTTAGAGGATAAATGGTCAGACATGCAAGAAAAGATGGATTCCTTTGTATACTCCATCAAATAATTAACTAACCATCTCATTCAGCCTTCAAAACCTACTCATGGTCTACCTAGGGAACAACATCAAGACCATGATCAACCTCCCCCTAAGGATCCACACCAAACACAACCTCCACCTACTAGTGGACAAGATACCAAAATTCCTCTTATAGGCTATAGATTTGAATCCAAAGGTGAGGGATATGGAAACTGGCTTAATCCACCTAGAGAATCATTGACACAAGTTCATGCTAAGAAAATAAAATTAGATCATTATGATGGAGCCCCTGGATCTAGTGCTAAGGTAAAGGATTACCTTGATACAATGAAAAATTACTTTGATATGTTGAATTTGTCAAGCCATGAAAATTTAGAAGTTATCTCCTTGTATTTAAGAGGACTTACAGCAACATGGTGGAATGAACTAAGATCTCAAGGTTTGATTACAAATTGGCTTAATTTTTGTCAATATTTGGAATAGAAATTCATTCATGATTCCTTTCTCAAAGAGTGCAAAATGAGATTTGATTCTTTAAGGTTGAGAAGGTGATCTGTAGATGATTACTACAAGGAATTTTGTGATCTTTCCTGGTATGTAAGTCACCAAGATAAGGGAGAATTAGCTTCAAAATTCATTGGAGGACTACAAGCTCAACTACATCTCCAAACACTAGCCCATAATCCTCAAACCATTGATGAAGCATATAGAATTGCTAAGGATTATGAGGAATCGAATCAGATACGAGCTATCCTTCAACAAGCAACTCTTCGATAAACTACCCTTCCACAAGCAATGGTAGAGGAGATGCCAATCAAAAAAGCTCAATCAAGATCAAGATGTTTCATTTATGGTGAAGATAATTTCAAATGAGACTACCCAAAATTTTGAGCAAAAATACAAAGGATCAAGAAAATCAAAAACCCAACCCAAACATGAACATAGGAAAAATTATAATAATATTTGCATAAACTAAATCAAGTTTGTTGTTGAATCTCAACTTTTATATCTGAGATTTCTTCCTTCACTTCAGCATAAATAGCATCTAACTTAGAAAGCACTAGTTTCTTTTCCTTCCTAATCAAATGATGTAAAAGAAAAATTTCTTCTTTAAATTCACTGTACCTTCTGTCACACTTATCATCTTGTTTAGCCATAAGTGAGGAATTTTCATTACTAAGCACCATGTATATGAGATGTGAATCTTTGGAAGAATTGAATGCTTCTTCTTCACTTTCCTCACCATCATCCTAGCTTGTATAAAAGCTTATCTTTTTCAATTCCTTATCATTATATGTATTCCTTGGTTGTACCTTGCTATCACTTGGATCAGTAGGACATTTGAATGACATATGGCCTCCTCCTCCACAAACCCAACATTCTATACAAGAACAATCTAGATTAGAAGAATTTAAAAAATTTCTACCTCTTTCTCTACCTTTGAAGAAATTAGATCTTTTTTGTTGCTAAGATGCCCTTTTGTTTCTTCTTGTAAGAAATTGTTGTAGTCTTCTTGAGAGAAGAGCAATCTCATCTTCATTTCCCTCATCATGCTCATTGACCTCCATCTCCTTGGAGGTAGTCTTTAAAGCAGTAGGTCTTTCTTGAATCACTCCTTCACTTCTGAGATTCATTTCATAGGTGATAAGAGTACTTTGAAGTTTCTCAAATTTTAGAGTTAAGAAATCTCTAATTTTTTCCATGGCTATGACATTAGGTCTAAACTTCAATTGAAGAGTTTTGATCATTTTTATAATTACATCGCTTTTGGGTAGATCCTTTCCTATTCCTCTAATTCCTAAAATAAGCTCGTTAGCTTTAGAGAAATAATATTTTGTTTTCTCACCTTCTTTCATTTTGAGTTTATCATATTCACTTTGTAAAACTAACAATTTTGATTACTTAACACTAGAGGTTCCTTTAGAAGTACCTTATAATGTTTACCAAATTTCTTTGGCCATTTTACATCCTACTAACCTATTAAATTCATATTTATTTAATGCATAATATAAATAATATTTTTCTTTTGAATCAAACATGAACATATCCATTTCCTCTTGAGACCATTTGTTGTGAGGCTTAATGATGCCAGTGGTGCCATTAATGGGTGGAGCGTAGCCTTCTAGAATTGACTCTTATACTTCAAACTCCATGGATTTGAACAACCCTTGCATTTTTTCTTTCCAATAGGTGAAGTCAAATTCATTGAACAGGGGTGGCTTTGTGTAATATGTCCACTCAATTATTCACTCTTGAAGTTGATGATGAAACAAAGAGTACCAGGCTTCAATACCACTTGTGGGTCATTAATCTTAGAAGGGGGGGGGATGGATAAGTTTCTCAAATTAAAACTTAAAGACACAAAGCACACACACCAAATTTAATGTGGTTTCCTAACTTGGGTAGTCCACACTTAGAAGGTAGATTGCAAGCACACCTCCAGACCTTGTTGCTCTCAAAATGTGGTTGAAGGGTCCACACTCTGTATAGTCTTCAAGCCTTGCTCTAAAGTGTTGTACTGCAACAACAATCACTCAACCCTGCAAGGTCCTATCAGGCTTGGAAATTTGGTTTCAAGGCTTTCACAACCTTTACAATATTGAGCTCCACACCAGAGTTTTTTACTGCAACACCAACAACTCAATCCTATAGGATCTTGACAAGCTCAAGCACATCAACCCCACAAGGTAACAAGACCAAGAATTACAAGGGATAATTGCAACTTAGTTTGTTGATCCTTGTATAGTTAGGTACAACACACTTTATAATGCCAAAATGATAAGAGAATGAGAAGCAATAGAGAATACAATGATTACAAATTATTATACAATGAATATAACAAGTCTTGCACATTTCCCAATGCACATCAAGTCTTCTTATAGATACCATGTTTCTATATCCATCTTAGAACTCATGCAACAGCTAGTCAATGATCATTAATGGTTATGAAAGATGTATTCTTTATGCCTATGACATCTCTCTAAATTTGTCTTAAATTCTAGGAAGACGTCTTTGTTTAGTGAAAGACATCTTTTTGAAGTCTCCATTCTAGAAGACATATTTGTCTTGTGGAAGATGTCTTTCTAGTACTAGCCTTCGTATTTTCCTAGAGAAAGGCAACTTTTTGTGATGAAGACATATTTTCCTAGAGAAAGGCATCTGCTATTTCTTAAAGATGTCTTTGCTTGATTTTACTCTAATTCTGCCAAGCTGTCTACTATTTCCTAGACATGTCTTTCTTCTACTTTCTTTGTCTTGTCAATTCATCATTCCTTGTCCATAGCCTTGATTTTCTACATGCTTTGATGATGATAAATTTGCTTGTATAGTATCTGGTCATTGTCTATGTTCTTTGAATATTCATTTGAAGATCATGTGGGTGACCTCCTCCTTTGAACTCTAAATAGTTCATTTCTTATCCTCTTCAACTCATCTTGATTTCTCATGTATGTAGTCCTACAAACATGATAATCATACAACCATGCAAACAACCTTTGACTCCATTTTACGTAATGTTTTGACACATACCAAAGAAAACTAAATAGTCCACACATTATGCTTTATTATGCACATCTAGTTATACATCTTTTATTTTTAGTATGCACATGTGATTATATAATACACTATTCAAGGAGCAATTTTGAATCCTAACCTTACCCAAACCATATCCCTTATTACTTTTGTCATTAAGTTAGGATATGAAGCTCATTTTAATTATAATTAAATACTACATAAATTAATTTTGTTAAGGAAGTACCCTAGGTTGATGTCCTACCTAAAATATAACCTTACCAATGTGTCCAAGACATTTAAAAACATTAGTTTTGGTCCTTGGTTCACTAGAATTGGAGTTACAGTTCTCAAGATATCATATTTATAGTTTACTAAAAATATTGGAAAATTTTTGACATTTAAACCAAGCGATGTCATAAGTAATGTCCAAATAAGATTTCAATATATGATAAGGTAGAGCATTTGATAAGGATTTTATAATTTTAAATGAAATTTGATTTGGAGTCTATATGTTATGTATGTTTAAGCATTGAGGGTATTAGTAGAGAAGAAAAATTAGAAAAATAGATGTATAAAAAATTATTTTAAAAAATGAAAATAAAAATAAAAAATAAAATTTTAGAAAAATAAAGTGATGCATATGATATGCACATGAAAAAATGTAAAAGTGTCTTATGAAAAATAAAAGTATATATGTTATTTATATAACATATATATGGATGTTATGTATATATCTTTTTTTGCCACCTCTCTTTTTACCACCTTACCTTCCCACCATTTTTTTTTGACATTAAATTTTTAGTAGAANCTCTTTTTACTTTTTTATTTTTTATTATTCTTTTATGATTTAAATTAATATGATGAAACTTTGCTAAATTTTTGTCATTTTTGGATTTTTTATATGAAAATAATTATTTTAATCTTATTCATACCATCTTTTCATCTCTTGGATGAATTTATGGAATTATGGATTCTTTGCACAACTTGCTTCTTAGATATTTTATGATTATTTTGGATCAGCTCTTATTATGAACATGATTTTAAGAGAATTTTATAGAGATTTTGGTTATTACATATTTTTGTCTCTTTCAAAAATATTTTGGATTGTTGAAATAAAATAATAATATTTATGTGGCCAATTTTGCTAAGTTGGTAGTGGGAGCCATAAATTTTTTAAATGCCCTTGTCTACATGTAGTAGTGGAGTATTCTTTAGTAGGATCCATCCTATGAGACCTATCCTTCCAATGATACATGTGCCTCAACTGTTGAGGATGTTAATAGTGAGGCTAATGCCAAGACTCAATCATGAGTGGCTCATTTGCGGTTATGATGATAATTTGATGCTCGTAGTGAGCTTATTCCAAGACCTATTGGAATATTCTTTTGGTAGTGAGGATAACCAAGAGCTAGCCTTTTGAGATGCCTAGATAAAATATATACTCTTTGGATTTTTGTTGGAAAAATTTGTGATATTTGTGGACATTAAATAATTAAATCATTAAAATATATATTCTTTACATTTTGGATTTTATTTAGATTTTTGGAAATTTTATGATATTTCTAAACATTGAAACATTTTGAATATTTAATTGAAAACATTTTTCTAGAACGTATCCTATGAATTTTGATCCATAACCTTTATCCTCCATGAAGAAGAAAATATAATAGCCTTTCTTATTTGAGGGCTACTAACTCCTCCTATATTTCGATGTAAAGAGCCTAAAGTATGGAGGGAAATGTCAAAAGAGAGACATGGGATGAAAGGTGGATCAATTCTATATAAGATGGACACTCTAAACATGAAAATTGATTTTTCATATTTTGTATTTTTGTAAAATAGAAGCCTTATACACTTTTTGGATACTTGGGCTATGTACCTATTTTTTTGAATAAATAATAAAGTATGATAGATAAGAAATTGTGGTTTGTCCTATTTAGACCATGATATTGCATGGATCATTTTTCATTTCTATGCACACTATACGTTCGGGAAATTTATTATTTTTTATTATATATATAAATATTTTATTTATTGTTATTTTTAATTTTATTATTTAATTTGGTAAATTTCAAACATGAATATCTTTATTTCTAGATGTCCAATTGAGTTGAAATAAGTTTTGTTGGAATCAAGATTTTATGTACTATTTTATGATGCAACTAGTGAAATTATTCAACATCTACATTTTTATGGTTGTGCAAATCTCTACTTTTCTTTAAATAAATTTTATTTAATTATGTATGCAATGATTATGAAGTTTTACCATATTTTATTACTCCACTATATTATGATTCTAATTAATAGCCTTTATCTATTTGATGACTTTCTTTTGAATTAATAAATCAAGGTTAAATCGAGATGCTTGGAGTTTCGTAGCATCTCTATTAGTGATTTATAGGATTTTATATATAATTAATAGAGGTGTTACAAAATATTATTAAAGTCATAGTTTTAAGTTGCAAGTTGTAGTTCATTACAAAATTAGTATCAAAATTCAAAAGAAATATTTTAGGTTTTACCTATGTGAGCAAGTTGCATGTTAAAGCCCATCGCATGCTACGAAGTACAAGGAAAGTATGAGTTATAGTTAATTTTTGTCCAAGGAAAAGAAATTTCATAATTTTTAAATGGAAGACCAATGGTTAGGGAAGATCAAGGATCACTCCAGTGGCTATAAAAGGATGATAAAAGCTAGGAGTAAAGATAAGAAAGTCTATGGGAGGAACAAGTATCTAAGAGAGAACTGAGTGTTTTTGGTATTGAGCTTGTGTGCTTAATGCATGATCCATATTTTTAAAAAATCAAGTAAGGATATGTGTGGCTTCCAAGGTTCTTGAGAGAGTTGAGTTGGGCTTTTCTCCTCATTATTGATTATTTTCTTATCTTGATATTAATTAATAGAGGGAGGATTTCTCTATTTCTTTGGGTTCTTATTCATCTAAGCTAAATGGGCTTAGAAGAGTGTGGAATTGGATCCATTTAGGATATATTGAGGCAAATCCACATCATGTTTCATTTTAGTTCAAATGCTTCACTAAACAATTTTTGAAGAGAAGTGAATATTTGGATAATTTGGTTTGGCTAGTTTTTTGATTGGTTACTCAATGTGTTAGGATTTATGATGAATTAGATTAGAGCTTTTGATTGATCATTATTTAGACTAGTATTTGGTGGCAAGAACAAAGAGGCAATCAAGTTTTAAAGGAAATTTCTCATTTTTTGGAATGTTGGAAGAGGAGTGGGATTTCAAAATAGATTATTACTTCATGAGAAGGTTTGAAAAAGGAAAAGACTAGATTACATAGGATTTCTAGTGCTAATCATCACAAATTGAGTTTGAAGGCTATTCATCAAGGTTATTTATTCTAGTTCAATGACTTTAGTCATTGCGTCTTATAATTATATAATGTTATAATTAGATTTGATGATGCAAGCAAAGAAAGGATCGATGATAAAGAGGTAAAAGTTAAAAATACCATCAGGTTGAAGACACATCTCATTAGGTACATAAGCTAATTGATGAAGAAACCTTAGATTATACTCATGGACATTTTTTCTAGGTATTTTTATTAGGCCTTTAACGTTACTTGAGGCTAAGGCAACGCTATTGAATTTATTAAATTAAAGTAAAAATTTATTTTTAAAGTTTTTTCATGAATCAATTAAAATATTTGAAAGCATAAGAAATCATTATGTAGCCTTACCTTTAAATGTAGTCACAAAGACCCTGTAAGTTATGTCATTATTAAAGATAGTGTAGATACTTAACAAGATCTCAAAATATTCTACATGTTATCATGCATTATTATTTTTTATAAAGTTGAAGGAATTATTAACCAAAGTAGGGGATGGATTGGCTACCATCTTAGTTTGAATTCTTCCTAGGATAAAGGTTGAAAATCTAAAGTTTATTATTTTATTAACAAAAATAATGAGTTTCTGGTTGGTTGGGATTGGAAGTGAGAGGCCTCCTTAGAATCCAACTATGAGGACTACTATTACTTTTAATATAAGAATAGCATAAAATGTGAAATGGTAACAAATCGTTGGATGAGATTTTGCATAAAATAAAGAAAAATACATATATAAAGGATAAAAGGTCAAACTTCAAGAAAAGGCATACCAAAAGTAGAATAATGTATGAAAGAAACAAAATTAAAATGAACTACCTTGTCAAAGTTAGAACTAAGGTAAGGGTCACCAAATTTAATGAAGATTTAATTAGAAAAAGGATGATAGTGCTAGAAAGAAAGGGGTATTGATGCATAAAATTATTCACATAAAATCATTTTATATAACTCATTTTAGAAGACTATCACCTAGGATACCTCTCATATGGGTATGGAAATTTGAGAATAGTCTTAGCTAGAAAAGTGACACATGGTATTTTAAAATTTATGATAATTGATGTTGATATTAATTCTGTAATAAAATAATCTTTAAGATCATCAAAATAGTAATTATAATTGATGAGTAGTGAGGTAACCCTACACCCAACCATACGAATCACAAGCATTTACATGTGATCTGATTGAACTTCGCAAACCTTAAGTTCTTAAGTACACTAGTTCTAAGACATAAAATCTAATTGGAATAATTTTTGTCTTCTTAGTTCCACTTGTGAGGTACAAGTATATGGTTAAGTGCAACTAAGGTATATCACTTTAATCATTTTGTATTTTATAAGTTTAATCACCTAGAACAAGAATGAAAGGTAGAGAAATTTAATATTCAATTAATATACTACCTGGCTAGCCTAACACAAGTACCTATTCCCACTCTTCGGACACATCCTGAATGCATATAGCACTACTAGGTTACCAAATGTTAATCATCTCTGGGTTACCAAGTGCTACATGTATGCTTGAAGTGATCGTGCTTGTGTTCATTAACAACTAGAAATTAATTGCTTAACTAAAGTGCATGAATATTAAATGCATCAAGAAAACATTAATTTATTCTCAATGCTGCAAGGATGATCAAAAGGGCTCGTGTTTATTTCTACCACACTGCTATGCTTAAGTACATTAGTGTTTGAACAAAGATTCGTACACACTCAAACTGCTGCTACAAGCACTCAGAAAATATTCTAACTCTAGAGAAAAAAAACTGCAAGAGCTTCACTATACTATGAAAAAAAACTATATGAAAATCATGAGCTCAAGTGCTATATTTATAGGTAGGCATATACCCTACGATATCATATATTTGACATCGCATCTTGGGGTCCAATATCAAGGGTTTCATATCAGATATTCGATATCGAAGAAAATCAAAACACAATTCATCATACCCCCATGATTGGATGAAAACTTGTCCTTGAGTGAAAAAGAGGAGGGACAAGTTACTTACAAAATATTAGGTAGGTATGGGATTATTTACTGACACACAAACTTAGATGAAACAAGCAAACTCTAAGTGCCCAATTGTATGGATTTACAATATTTTACAAAATTGGGTGTTCATGATAATAGAACTAGACACCCTAGAAAAAACTAACATCCAACTCCTCTTGGTAGTTGAAGAATGAGATAGAAGATTTGTAACGATTGAAAACATTGATAACTAGAACACTAATAGGTTCACGGGCACATAGCCTAACCTCATGTCTACTCAAGGGCCTGCTAGAGGCAAAGACAAGGTGCCCTAAATAGTCTTGTTGATTGAACAGGGACTTACTAGATGTAACTAGGGTGTAGCATGGTTAGTCGCAATGTTAATGCTAAATGATGCTAAGTGTTCAAGTGGTGTCAAGAATGTTAATGGGGTTAAGCTTAGTCATTTTTTTGATGAAAAAAAGGGTGCCAACATGCAAGGGCCATTGTCCAAGCATAGTTTTAGGCATGGCTATGAAATTAAATAGCAGAAAATATGGATAAAATGCTAAAAATGTAAAGACAGAGAGAGAGAAATAGAACACCATCTTAAATGGGGTTGAGCATAGTTAACACCAAAAGGGGAGAGAAGGTACGTAGTGTACAACAAGCACAATGGATAGCCTAGTCATAATTCTAGGATGTCTAGTTGTGAAGACTAATGTTCCATCAAGCTATCTATGCCTGCGGAGTTGGCTACAGCGGTGTGCAATGAGCTGTGGTGGTCTGTGATGGTATGTAACTTTTCCTCTCTCTAGTTTTCTAGGGTGCCAATGCCAATCAACTCAAATTTTTCCTAACTTTCCAATCTTGAATCTTACCCAATAATTAAATTTTTCAACTTGCTCCAATTTTTCCAACCCTAAAAATGTTAAGGGCTAGGGTATTTATAGGGCTAGGTTTAGCGTGAAATGTGTAGGGACTACCACATGGTAGAGGGAATAGTTGGAGCTATGTTATCATCCAACTATGTTGTCCACTAAGGCTAGCAGTGTTATGCTTTACTATGTTCTAATAGACTACGTGAGACTGAGAGATTGTGACTATGCTACCAAGTTCATGTATATGCACTAAGAGGACCACAATGTACCTAAAAAGATGTAACTTTGGAGACTATGCTCTCCACTATCTTGCATGGGGTAGAGTGTAGTTACAATTTTGAGATGAAAAGGGGATACCAAAAAATGCATTTTTCTAACTACACTTGCCAAAGATGAGTTGGAGTTGAATTGAGTGGTGTTTTCATGCTGTGAAGGCTGGTGGAGGTTGTATTGGCTAACTAGGCTTGACTATGCTCTAGACTAGGAAAGAGTGTAGTCTCACACTTAAAATTTTTTTTGCAGAAAAAGTGATTATGTGCTAACTACGCTCTCCACTAGAGGCTAACTATGCTTCCAACTAAGGATGAGCATAGTCCTAGCACTTGTCAAAACTTGTAGAAATTTACTTCTAGTTGATTACACTTGACTATGCTATGGGCTGATGGAGAGTGTAGTCTTAACACTTAGAAAAATATATAGAAACTATGCCTTCATGTTAACTATTCTTGACTATGCTCTGGGGTAGTCGAGAGCATAGTCTTAGCACTTAAAAAATTTTGTAGTAGCTAACATGACACTTAGAAAAATTTGCAAAACTACCTTTTGTGTTGACCACACTCTCTACTAGGCTTACTACACTCCAGGGTAGTGGAGAGCATAGTCCCAGCACTTAGAAAAGTTTGCAAAAAGTGCCCTTGTACTAACACTTAGAAAACTTTGTTGTCAGGATGTTATAATCCAAATTTGGTGGTGTTTCATTGGCCCCTATTTGTTGACATCAGGAGGAGTGGCCTGAGAGATGTCAACAAAGAACAACAAAACACAACAACAAGTTGGCATCAACATCACATCGTCAGTACCCAATCGAATGTCATTGCACTATGCTCAAGAGTGTTGTGGATGGCAATATGCCAGATGGTAGGTGGAAGTAAGAGAAGGCATAGGTGATATGTTGGGGATAAAAAGGAAAAGGTAAGGTGTAAGTGGAGATATTGTGATGCAAGGACCTCAAAGCTGATGATGACCATAGTACCAGAGTGGCTTACCCTTGAAAACATTAACCTCTTGTTGAAGTGCTCATTAGAGAGTCAGTGTAGATTTAGCATGGAGCCAATTGAGAAATTGCATTACTACTAAGTTTCTTGGGGATGTGCTTTTTCCCCGTTGCTCTTTTTTTTTATTTTTTTCTTTTTGCTCTTTTTTTTGGATTTTTACGATGGGGTGAACATACTTGGCTTTTTTAGGGTGCTTTCCATCAAGTGGACTATGTGCTACCAGATGGGCTTTCTTTGATGCTTGCAAAACTATGTTGCATCTGTAGGACAAGTGTTTCCTATCTAGGATGACTTTTGTTACATCCACCTAGGCTTTGACTAGCTAACAGATGCTTCCCATGGGATGACTTATGTTACATCCACCTTGGGTTCTATGGTTTAACTTGAAGAAAGTGTCATATAGTCACAATGTGTATGCATTAGAGAGGAGGGGGGGGGGGGGGGGGGTTTGCAATCTTGGCTATGCAGGGAATAAAAGAGTATTGGGACATAGGGGTAGATCTAGGTAGGCTATAATGAGGTAATAGGGATGTGAAATCTTAAGAGGCTTAGCTAGTCTAGTCATGCACATCAAAGTGATGTGGTGACTTGCCAATGTGATGAGGTATGTTTCTGCATGATTGCCCACAGCTTCATCCTGCAAACATAACTTCAAGAAGACAAGGAAAACACACAACACACAATGCATATAAAATGTCAAGGGTGAAGACACTACAAGTGCTCCAAAGGCTACAACAGTTGTAGGTGTTCAAAAATCTAGTAAAATGGCAAGGGAGGATGATATTGTAAGTGCTCCAAAGGCTATGTTAGTGACAAGAGCTCAAAAAATTAGTAAAATGGTAGGGGGATGACATGTTCCGAGTCCTCCAAAGGCTACACTAGTGGCAAGTGCTCAAAAATCTAGTAAAATGGTAGGGGGACATGATGCTACAAGTGCTCTCAAGGCTATACTAGTTACAAGTGCTTCATTTTGGGACTATAGTATGCCTGCCAATATGGTGTAGAAAAGAGGGGAAGAGGGAGGAAGTTAGAGTTAAACTTGCTTACAGAATTATGCATGGCTAACCAAGAATCCAGTTTAAGGTCTTGGTAGACCATGGATTTGCTAGTTTAAGGTCCTACCAAACTGTGAACCTAGGTGAAGGTCCTAGCATACTATGCTATGCTAGTTTATAGTCCTAATGGACTGTTGTATGCTAGGTGGATGTAGTGCCAATTTAGCATCATAGCAAATGGATGTTGTGTTATTTTAACATTTTAGTAAATGAGCTATGCCAATTTAACATCGTAGCAGATGAGTTGTGCCAATTTAACATTGTAGCAAATGAGTTGTACCAGTTTAGTATCATAGCGGATGAGTGATGTGCTAGTTTAATATAATGACCCAAGGACGAGTTATGCCAATTTAGCGTCATGGTGGACAAACTACTATGCCAATTTAATGTCATAGTGGATGAGTTTTGTGTGTATGCAAACCTCTATAAACCTTTGTGCTAGTTTAATGTCATAGCAGATGTGCTACACTAGTTTAACATCATAGCAAATGAATTGTTGTGCTAGTTTAATGTCATAGCAGACGAATTATCTCTATGCTAATTTAACATTGTAGCAGACAAATGTTGTGCTAGTTTAACATCATAGTAGATGAATGATGTGCTAGTTTAATGTTATATTAGATGAGTTTTGTGTTAGTTTAACATCATAGTGGATGAGTGTTTAACTTTTTGGATTGATGTGCAGCGCTACACACTAAGCGTAGTACAACTTCAGGCATGAATGGTTCACTAGATTGGCAAACTCATTTCCATCTTAATCAGTAAGCTTGAATGCTCTTTTTTAATAGGCCTTGGTGACCAGGAAAGGCCTTTCTCGATTGGATGAGAATTTATCCATGGGTTTGCGAATGACCTTGAGGACTAGGTTCCCTTTCTTGATCAAGCATTAATGTTGGTTGTGATGGTGCTTCTACCTTTGCTTTTCTTGGCATCATTCAATCCAATTAAGCATTTTCATGTACTCCTCGTCTATTAAGTTGAGGTCTACAATTCTCAACTTGTTGCTTTGAGCTTGATTGATGAAGTTTTAGAGGATCACCCAAAGTGATGGAACCTACAATTCAAGCAGCAAAATTGCTTCAAACTTCTAAATAAGGCTATAAGGCATCATATGTGTCATTGTTTGATGTGTTGTGTGGTAGGCCTAGAGTGTGTAGATGAGTTACTCATGCCATCATCATTTGCTATTTCTTAGCATTTTCTTGAGAAGGTTGATGATGACTTTGTTAGTGGCCTCTACTTGGCCATTTGCTTGAGGGTAGTATGGTAATGAAAAGGACTGCTCGATGCCAAAGCGCTCATAAAAGGCTCTAGTTTCAACACTGCTAAATTATGGCCCATTTTCCATTACTATGGTAATGGATAAGCTAAAATGGGTCACTATGTTATCTAACATGAATTTGCAAATCTGTTGTCGTCTTCCTAAAGAGAATAGCCTCAACCCATTTGGTCAAATACTCAATTATGGTTATTATGAAGCTATGCCCTATGGAGGACTTAGGCATTATGGGTCTAATGATGTCCAAGCCCCAACATTGGAATAGCCATGTGATCTGTGTTGTGTGCAATTCAGTTGGTGGCACGTGCATTAGGTTTCCATGCTATTAACAAATGTTGCATGTTTTGACCTTCAAGATGAAATTTCACTTCATGTAATGCCAATAATAGCCTAATTGTTTGATTTTCATTATCATTGCCCTAGGTGCTATGTGACTTCCCCACAATCCCTTGTGGACTTGCTCAACAATCATTTGGGCTTCACTACTGCTTACGTAGGTTAGCAATACGTCATTGTAGGATCTATGATATAACGTGTTATCTCCTATGATGATGTACTACTATGAACATTTACATACTACGTACTTTTGAGTAGGGGTCAAGTTTTGCAGAGGCTCACCCTGTAGAAGGTACACCTTGACGTTATTGTATCACTCTCCTATGTGGGTTCTGCTTCTAGTGGCTATGGATGCAAGGTTGGTGTTTTGGGTGATAGGCACAGTGCAATCCATCACCAAGGTAGGAAATGTGTGGAACAAGTTAGGTGCGATGCTAAGGGCTAACATTACTAGTGCATTAGTAATGGCATTTTCATTTTGGAAGATATGTTGAACATTAGCAATTGCAAAGTGTTGAAGTAGATGCTTTGGCATGTCACAGTAAGGTTGTAGATGTTGTGCCATGCAGGTGTAAACCTTTGTCACTTGCTTGACCACTAGTTGTGCATCACCTGAGATTGCTATGTGTTGGATCCCTAGGTCATATGCTGCAAGGATACCTTGGAAGAGACCTTCGTACTCCACCATATTGTTAGTGCAAGGGAATGCAAATGATATGAAAATGATCAAATCTCCTTAGAGGAAACATGATAATGGAAACGAAACTACCTCGTTGGGAGGTTAAAGCTTTGTCAAAATGTAGGAGTGCCTCATATTTATTGGGCAATTGGCTAATGCTACTAATGTGCTTGTCTAAGAATTTAGGATCTATAGTGGCTTAATTGTCAAATGGAAAAATTGAAAGTTATGTGGCTATAACTTAACCTTTTGTTGAGGCATTTGTAATGTAATGTAGGTCATACTCCATTGTTGTTACTTCCCATTGTGCAATGCGACTACTTCTGTAGATATTTGTCATTATGGCTTGGAGTATGTTGTTTTTGCAAATGATATTGACTTGACTGTGGAAAAGGTAATGCCTCCACTTCTTCAGTGAGAAGATCAAGGTAAGGCAGTGCTTTTCCAAATCACTGTATTTTGCCTCATGGGCTACTAATGTGTGGCTTAGGTAGTAAACCAAGACCTCTATCCCATCATCTTGCTTTTGAAAAAGTATAGAGGCAATGGATGTGTTAGAAGTGGCGAGGTAGATGTAAAAAGCTTTATCTCCTTGTAGAGGGTGAATCGTAGGTAATTGTGCCAACTCTTACTTAAGGTTATCAAATACTTGCTGGGATTGAGCTATTCACTTGAAGTAGGCTCCTTTCTTGAGTAGATGTTGCATCAGCTGTAACTTGTCAGTTAACTAGGTGATAAACCTGTGTATGAACTTTGGTCTACCTTGCAATCCTCGTAGCTCCTTCAGGTTTTCCAAGGGTGCTAAGTTGGTTATGGCCTTAACCTTGTTAGGGTCTATGCATATACCTACTTTAGATACTATAAAACCAAGCATTTAGACTATTCTAATGCCAAAAACATACTTCTTTGGGTTCAACCTAAGTTCATGCTTTAGGCAACCTTTAAGCACTAAGTCTAGATCATTTGCATGGTTGTGGGCCACTTTCAACTTAACTACAATGTCATCGACATAGTCATTGAGTAATTTTAGCATGTAATTGGTAAATATGTATGTCATTGTGTGTTGATATGTTGCTCCTACGTTCTTGAGTTCAAAAGGCATCATGGTATAGCAAAACATACCCCAGGGGGCCATGAAGGTTGTGCTGAGTTGATGTTGAAGGTTGATCCTAATCTAGTTGTAGCTTGAGAATCAATCCATGAAGGACAACAAGGCATGCTTGACTGTAGTATCAATCAACTAATTGACATTGGGCAATGGGAAGTTATCTTTGATGGTTGCCTTGTTTAGGTCTTAGAAGTCTATGCAAACTTCCAACTATGATGTTGGAGATCCAATTTGGATAGTTAATAGCCCAGATGAAACCAGATTTGTAAAGCTTGGTGATTTTATCATGCACTACCAACACCACCTTAGGCCTAACCTTTCACCCTTTTTCCTTAATTGGCTTAATGCAAGGATTAAGTATGATATTGTGATGGACTAGTCGAGGATCTAGGCCTAGCATGTCTTCATATGATCATGCAAGTGATTTGATGTTATTGTTGAGCTCTCTATTGATGTCTTGGACATTCTAGGGCTCTAGTGAGAAGCTCATTTTTAGCATTTACGACTTGCCATTGGGTGTTGTCACAGGGATCTCAACGAGGGGATCCTCAATGATGTCCCCTACCTCTAGGTTGAGAGCCTTGATTAGATGGTCGAGCTAGTCTAGTGGTGCCTCTATGAATGCTATGTATTCATTATAGGTTGTAGGCTCAAGGTCTAGGAAATGAGGGTCAATGCATCGTTTGATGTTTTCATCAGATCCCATGATGCCTAAAGGTGAGAAGATCTACCCTGGCATAGCCATGTCGTGTTCTTGCGAAATGAACTAGAAAAAAAATCAAGAGACACCTATTTCACAAAGTCAATATGCACAAATGAAAAAAAAATGTAATGAAATTTGCCTAAGTATGGATGCAAGTTGCTATGGTAAGCATGTTTGTGCTGGTTTTAGGCCTTGACAAGCCATATGCATGCTAGTTTTAGGTCTTAGCAAACTATATGCATGTCAATTTTAGATCTTAGTAGATTGTAGATGCATTAGTCATGTCATTTCAGGAAGGGTTGGCCATGCTTGGGGAGTTGAATTAGCTCAAGCATTCACAAGGTAGCAAAAAATTGAAATTTTTGGCTAAGTATGGGTGACTATGCTCTCACTCGACTATGCTCTCACGCAACTACACTCTCCACTAGCCATCTAATGTGGAGTGTAATCTTGAGTTGGTGAGTCATTAAATAACCCTGAGAGAGTATATAGGCACATTTTCACCATAGGTAAGTTATCATTTTACTACTTTTAATCATGATGTCTAGAGAATAGTCTTGTCATTGCTATTGTGTGCTACCAATGGAGAGTATAGTTGGAGAAGAATGATGCACTAGAGTGGATGCTTGCACCCAAGACTGGCAGACGTTGCAGAGGGGAAGAGAGCACTATACTACTTGCCATAAGCATGCATGGAGGAGAGGAGGTTGTTGGTGTTAGCCAAGTACATCGATCAGGCTCTCCCCTTTGTTCATTTTTTCACTTGTTTCTGCCATTAACAAAGGGTGAGTCATTAAATAACCCTTTGTTACACTTGTGATGCATCTTGCCATGGTGCCTTGCTAGGGCAACGGCCACCACCGCTACACACCGTTGTGGTGCAGCATGGCCATAGGGAGGGCATGCATGATAGTGGGGTTTTTTGCATGGGGGATTTGGGAGAGGTTGTAGGTTGCACTTTGCAATGTAGCAGCGACGGGAATGGCTATCACTACATAGTGCAATGTAGCCACAAGGGCTACACATGAGGTTGCAAGGCTTGCCAGCCTTCTGGCATTACGATTGTCATCGCATTCCTTCCTTTTCTACTTTTTTTTGTTATGGTCATAGGGAAGAATTTTTTTGCTAGGGTTTTGAAGCGTGTGTGTGCAAGGTTTCGTGGGTAGGGGCTTGGGGTGTAGGGCAGGCACTATGGATTAGGCATTAGGGTTCTAACAATGGTCAAGGGTAGCTTGACATGGGGAAGGAAGTGTAGCAGGGGTTTGCCCTGCATTTTCTTTAATGTTTTTTGGAGTTTTTTTTATTTTTTGTAGCATGGGCAAAGGCCAAGCGCATTGCTGATCACAAAATTCATGGGGTTATTATATCCCATAGCATGTTGTAAGGGCTATAGGGGCAGTTACACAAAGGCACATGTTTTTTTTTCTTCTTGTCTTGAATGGGGCAATGAAAGAAAAGGGGCAAGGTAGGGGTCTATCCCTGCATATATATTTTTTTAATGAAAAATTCTCTTATATTCTACATGCGAGGCAAGGATTTCTATTTGGCCCTTTGGGGGCCATGCACATGGGAGGGGAGGGAGGCTAGGTGTTTTGCACACATAGCATAGCACAAATGTGGGGGGCATGGACACCATCAAGAACTGTGACTTGGTCATAGGGTTTGAGGTGTGGCTGCAAGGGCCCGTGACCGCAACTGCACATTGTGGCTATTTTTTTTTCTTTTCTTGTGTGAAGTCTTCAAAGGTCTAGGATGATAGCAGCAAAGAGGAAGAGGGTAGGGCTTGATAGACAAGATGGATAGGACAACATAGTGGTGTAGCAGGAGCAAGGCATGCATGTGGTGTGCGGCACATGACAGGGCACAAATGTGGTGCCGCAGCAAGGTGCGGAGTATAGAGGATGGTGGGGTTGCAACGTGTGGGGGCTATGCTCTCCTCCATTGTAGCTAGGAATAACACTCCCCATGCCTTGGAAGCATAGTGGCCACCAAGTTTTTGACAAAAAGTTTACTTCGCTAAGTGTTTGTTGAAATATGTCTATCCCAAAAGTTCATTTTTTGGGATTATGCTCTATAGAAAGTGTAGTTGGGAGTTAGAAAAATTCACAGTTTGGGACTACGTTCTCTACTGAGGTTATCCAAAGTTAGAAAATTTTTGCAATTTTTAAACTATGCTCTCCACTAAGGTAGTCCAAAGTTAGAAATAATTTTTCCAAAATTCTATAAACTATGCATGATGCTAGACTTGCAAAATGTAATGTTAAGCCTATGAAAACAAGTTGTAAACCAGTGAGAACTAGGCACATCAAATTGATTGGTTAACATCTTATACCCATGAGGTGCCATCCATGTTGTATAGTGTTAATTTTGCTAACTTATCCTAATAATTTCATGCTAAAATTTACATCTATGTATGTATACTAACATTTTTCTTATTTCTTGATGGTTGCAGGGTGCTGCTAAAGCATATTTTGATTGTAGTAGAGCTTGTGAGCATCATATGCTGTATGAGCAAGCATGTTCCCAACATGCCTATGCTAGATATGCAGGTGGATCATCAAGCAATGTGGTTCTGGCTAAGAGCTCATGAGTTCCTAGAATACTTGTTACAACAGTTTAGCATGATTATGTAGTCACACCTGGTGATGGAGGCTGTTAGCACAATCATGGAGATGTTGCTACCTAGGGCTAATTAGAACATCCTGAGATTCATCTCAAATGAACCCACTTATAACATTGAAGGGGCAAGTGATTTGGTATAGGTCCTAGGAGTGCTTGGCACCTATGTAGGATATGGTGCATGACATGGTTTGGTTGCTACAACAAGAGAAACATCCTTTTTATCACGCTATAGGTGCACATCCTATTGTAGAATCCACCTAGGACTATCTATTATGTTGAAAGGTAAGTGATTTCATGATTCTCATAGTGTGTTTTTACTACTTTCTCATGTTAGATTGTTAATAGCTTGCAATTAATAGATTGTTAATAGCTTGCAATTAACACCTTCAAGGTAGTACAGGTTAAGGCTAGTACATGATGAGGTAGATGCTCTAGCCTTAACCTGTACTACCTTGAAGGTGTTTTCATTTAGCACAAATTTTTGGGTAGCTATCATTGAGTAGGTGGAGACCATTCTAGAGGCCTACCCCACTCGATACCCAAAGGCATATGAGGGGTGTAGGACTCAAAGTTGGCTGGATGAGGAGTGGGCTACCAGAGAGATCAACACTGAGGAGATGCTTGCAGTGCCACCCCCATTTTGCACCCTATTTGTGCCATGTATGTGTCTATTTTTTGGCTTATGTAGTTGCTCTTGTATGTCTATTAGTTTGCCTTTGCATGATGCTAACATTTTTTTACCTTTGTTACAGTGGTGATTGCCTTAGGCAAGGTGACAGTGATCACCACAAGCTACACAGAGGCCACGCTCATCATGAAGTATGGTGATGTGAAGGGCACGCAACACTGGCTATGTAATAAACCTCCAAATGCATTAATAACTTAGCTCATAGATGCAGGGTTAACAAAACTATTTTTGGCTCTTAGCTAGAGTATCTCAGTGGCCAAAATGGTCATCATCATCAACTACTTCAACAGTGACATCAGGTAGTTTGTCACCTAGGTGAATGGCATGACGATAGTGCTAGACCTTAGCAAGGCCTTTTTTTGCCAACCTCTTTGGCCTCCATAATGATGGCCCAATGATTGTCAATGTGGCCAATAGGAAGGTGGATCATAGAGGTGAGATCAAGAACTAGTTGGAGGCCACTCGATCTCACAAGGGCATATCAATTAAGGATGTGCCTATGCTTGAGGTATGAGAGGTGAATGGCATGATGATAGTGCTAGACCTTAGCAAGGCCTTTTTTTGCCAACCTCTTTGGCCTCCATAATGATGGCCCAATGATTGTCAATGTGGCCAATAGGGAGGTGGATCATAGAGGTGAGATCAAGAACTAGTTGGAGGCCACTCGATCTCACAAGGGCATATCAATTAAGGATGTGCTTGTGCTTGAGGTATGAGAGCTTTATCCTCTTTTCTACGCTCATGCCTTTCTAAAGTTGCCCCCCAAGGAAAGATCCTTGGGGTTCATGAGGCACAAGTGATGAAGGATGTTTTGTTAGAGGTTATGAGGTTTAATTGGACTACATATATCACCACTAGCTTGCATGTGGAGATCTCTAGGCTATAGTTCAACCTCCAAGTGAGGTCCCACATCCACTTCACATTCTTCGTAGGATACCTAAAAAGGTTCATAAAGCTCTTAGTTATGTGCGATGATGGGAGATGGGTGGTGTAGGATCATGAGTAGCACTCCAAGCCATGGATTAAGCACATGTTCATGACTACACATGCACAGGACCCCCTAGAAGGGATAAATGAGTTGTTATTCATAATGACAAAGGGTACCATAGGGTAGTCACATTACTCATGTGATAGTGCAACTGAGTGTCCTCCAGTTGGTACCAAGGATATAAGGAAGGTGTATTGCTATATCACAGAGATGGTGGGATCATCTAAGGCCAAGATTAAAGGGCCACATCCTAAGGAGGAGGCTAGCCTTGAGATTGAAAAGCCAGGGAGTAAGAGGAACTATATCAAACTTCAAGACTTACATGTAGGTGTTGCAGATTAGCATGGTTCCTAAGATGTCCTAGTTGCATTTAGTATGTATTTTTTATTATTTTTTATGTTTTTCTATTATGCTACATTGTTAGTTAGTTAGTGGTGTGCTATGTTTTCTAAGGTTCTATATGTGTGAATTGTAGAAATAAGAGAGAGAAAGAGCTATAAGAGTAGCAGCCAAAGCAATAGCAGATGAAGTGCCTCCTCAAGCTAAGAAGGAGGAGGCTCACAAAGGTGAGTTACATGAGGCAACAAAGACCCTCTAGTAGTTGGTGGAAGAGGGGTTGCTCCACCCTGATGAGGGTTATTTTGATAGCCTATTCAATGGTGTGCAGCTAGGTGAGCCCCCTATGCTCACACTTAAGCACTTGCTAGGTAACTAATTTATGTTTCCATCTAATATTTCCTATTTGCTCTAGTATCTTTACTTTCCCAACTATGAGCTAATTGCATCATTGTGTTATAGCCTCAGATATTCCCACCACTGGTCTCATGTATACCTACTACATGGAGCCATGGGTAGACATGCCAGATAAATTCACCTTCATGGAAGGTTTCATTGAGGACATGGTGGACTGTTTGCAACAAGAGGATCCTACGCTCAGTATGTTTGCAATTTTCTTTGCTTTATGTTATCCTACTTACTACTTAAGTGCTCAGTTTTTGACTAAGATTGAATGATTGTTGCATGCCTATAGGGCCTAAGCTATGGTGGGATTAAGCAAGGTGGCCAAGGTGGACACCCTACCTGACCTCTCTCCTAAAGTTGATCAAGTATATTATTGCATGTACGAGACATCGAACAAGTATGCACTTTCCTATGTGAAGGCATTGTGGATCTTTAAGTGCTCAAATGAGCACCTGTGGAAATGCATGCATGAGCTATAGGAGAGGGTGGCTAGCTAGGATATGAAAATCAACAATCTTCAATCGAGGTATGACTACTTGTAGCTAGATCCCAGGGAGACAACACCTGGTGTATCTTTGAGATCAAGTACACTCAATATTGGATAGCTCTTAGGGGTAAGAATGAGGCCACATGGAAGTTGATAGAGTAGTGGCTACAAATGGACTTGCTCACCCAAAAGAATTAAGATTGGAAGAAGTACAGCATGAGAATCTATCGATGGGGGCAAACATAGAAGAACCACAAGCACTAGTATAAGCGAGAGCACAATGCATACTTGCAATGGTACAAGGAGGAGTCTACTAAAATCTGTTGCCTCGAGATGTTTATTGAGGTGATCAGTGGGAGGTAGGTGTATGAGTTATTCATGAAACACATGATGGTGAGTGACTCATCTAAGAGGCTAATCATCACCCCTTCTAGAGAGGCTTCCTCTGCTACCTTTTTGATGGAGCCACCTACATGGATCATCATGGACAAAGGTAAGACCCTTGTAAGGATTGACTTTGGCTAGGAGGGCTGGACATAATTTTCCAAGGCCAAGATCCTCTGGAACTTGAAGGCTAGCCTTGGAAGGTTACCTGTAAAATTCATTTATGTGAGACCCTCTCAGGTTAGTTTTTTTATACTTTTTTGTGTTTGGAGTTAGCTTGTGCAGTGCACATTTGCTTACTAATTGCGTGTTTCTATTGTGGTAGGTACCAAGCAATGCTGTAGGCCCCAGTGACATAGTGGAGGAATAAGAACCTCCACCACCACCTAGCACCATAGATTGATCATGAATAGATGTACCCCTACTACTAGGCATTTTTTCTATTCTTGCTATATCTTTGCCACATGACGCTACTCATGATATGTACTGATATTCATATGATATCTAATGAATGTATTTGCTATGTGTGTTGTGTAATGTGTAAAATTTATTTTTATGGTTATTTGCTATGCAATTTCTATGCTTATAATGCGATGAATTGATGTGCTAAGTTAGGATTATGCAATGATAGTATGACTAGGCCATTGCAAGTGCCATGCTAGTTTAAGGCCATAGTGGGAGGGTTGATGCTAGTTTAAGGTCATCTCAGGCTGCTACGATGGGATTGCTAGTTTAGGGTCACTCCAGGCCATAGCAAGAGGATTAAAATCAATAGTTTGAGGTCATCCCAGGTCTTGTCAGTACGATTAAGGGAGATAGTTTAAGGCCATTTTGGGCCACTACTAGGGGATTGAGGACAATAGTTTTAGGCCATTTCAGGCCACAATAGTAGTTTAAGGACATTCCAAGCTCAATCATGGATTAACAATGGTAGTTTAAGGCCATTTCGGACCCCAGTATGTTGCTATCTCTTTTATATATATATATAATTTCAGTTTTTATGATTTTTATGTGTTTAGATGTTTTTTATCCATGAAAGCAAATGCACTAAAGCAACAATGGAAAAACTGTAAACTAAACTACCAAATGCATAGGTAATGCAAATGGTAAGCTAAGTAATTAAACTAAATGCAGATAATATGCTATAGTAGTAATGCAATGTTAGCAGGGAGTAGGATGCAGGGTGCATGGGAAGTGAACAATGGGCAAGTTCCTAACATGCTTTTGGACTAAGGGGGTACCTTAGTTACATAGATGCTTCCTAATAAAGTGTAGATTAGGGGGGTGCATAAGGACTAGATTACACTATTTGGTAGTCTCCTTGATCATCGCTCAATACATTAAAAGGTAATTCTACCCACAGGGCATCCTCTGGGAGGTCAGTGGCTTCTACTACCTCTTTGAGTGGGTTAGCCTTGTGTGTTTTATTGTTTTCCAAAGGGGTGTCATAAGGGAATTTGACCTTTAACCCTTGCTCTATTTCTCTATTGTTGATAGCTAGAGGGGCAGTGTTATCACCACGGAAGATAGCTTTACCATATTCATATAGAAGGTGGATTTCTTGATGAATCAGGGAGGAGATGGCCCATAGCTGGGTCAGCCAAGGCCTGCCTAATATCAGGTTGAATCTTGGCATCTCCTCTATGATGAAGAATTCAATGGTGGTTGGGAATTTCTCCCCTACCATGAAGGCTATTGTGACAGTACCCTTAATGATGACATATGATCCACTGAAGGACTTCAAGCATGTGGTTTTTGTTGGCTTGATTTGATCCACAAGGCCTAGTTTGTCAAAAATAGTGGATGGTATTACATTTTTTGCTACCTCATTGTTAACATGCGCCCTTTCAATCTTGCATTTCCTGACATGTATCGTGATAAATATGGAAGTCATTATGACCTCACCCTTCTGAAGGTCAACCTTAATTGCCTCATCATGAAATGTGATGGGTGTGCACCTTGATTCTTGCAGTGTAGGAGGTAACATCATAGCATGGATGGAATTCTCATCTACTAGAATTTCCTCTATGATAGGAATGAAGGTCAACATCTACACTAGTGCTTCGTGGTGGCTAGATGAGGTCATGATTAGGTCATAGAGGCTCAACGTTGTGTTCCTCTATTTTAATGCTTGCTTAACCTATTTTGATGAATCCACGAAGTCTTTGCCATTAGTTGCATTTTTATTAGCTTTGAATTCTTCCATACATCCTAAGAGATGAATTTCATAGGGAGGCAACTTGGGCTTTGTTGGCTTGGCCTATGCAAGGGCCTCAGTGCTTGGTTGCAGGTTGTTGGTGGTGGCCTCCTTAGTTGTTTTGGCCATAAAGACTGTAGATATAGGGACTGGTTTCAATGGACTGAGCACTCTTTACTCTTGATGTTTCCTAATCATCCTATCTATGAGACACTCATTGGGCCTCCTAGGTTGCCACCTAGAGGGTCTATTAATGTTGCCAATAGGATTGTCCCTTGAATGGGAAGGGATAGATGTGTTGCCCACTATCGAACTCTGAGTAGGTGAGGAGTCAACATGTTGTGACACCCTAACAATAAAGGAAGGTTGAACTATTTGTTGCAACATGTTGTAGGATCCTAACCACGAAGGGATTTGTAAGTGCTTGAGGTGACACTCTAATGATGAAAGGAGGTCATAAACCCATAAGGACCATGGATGTCCTTGCACTACTAGAGGGCACATAGATCACAAATGGTCGCTACACCAATTCTAGGTTGTCATCGATGCTAATAGTATTGATGATGAAGTTGGCATCATCTACATTCAGAGGGTCCTTATACACCCTCATAAATTGGTTTTGAGGTCTAACTAGGTTAGTAGTATCAAGTACCAACTCACCTTTGCCAATCATTCTTTGGAGGTCATCTTGTAGGGTTATGTAAAAATCAATGTTATGACCAGGAAACTAGTGGTAGTGGCAGAACCAATCTATCCTAAAGTGTTTGGGGACCAGGGGCTCATTTGGGGCTACTGACATTGGATTTCCTAAGAGCTCATAATATCTATCATGTCTTTTGTGAGCATCTTCGGACATATGCTTGTACTAGATATGTCTAGCCTTTTGTAGTTGGTCCAACAATTCTAAAGGTTTTAATGGTAGTGGCGTGTACTTGGAGCGATCCTTGCACTCGAAGTTTGGCCTTGGAGAAACTTGCACTATGGCCACTAGTGACATGGGCTAGTTAGTTACTACAGGGTTAGGGTTGGTAGTTTTGTTCTTGGCCAGGGCCTTGGGTGGTCCACCATTGGCCTCTAGTTGGTTGTTTTAGCCTCTTTGGCCATAGTCATCATAGTTGCATTTTTTCCTTTGTCCTTATCCTTCCTCGCATGTAGGTGTTTGTAGGCCATGTAGGCTAGGTCTTTATTGGCTTTGGTTGCATCTTATATACTCTTAGTCTAGGTAAAGGCTTGGCTTAGAGACTATAGGGCCAAGTAGTATAACTTTGACTTTATGAAGTCATTAATTACACAATTAAATATGTCCAAGAGGTGTGTCTCAACTATTGGCTCTCAAATTTTGTTTAATGAGGTGCTCCAGTATTGGATAAATTTTTTTATGGGCTCTAGGTGGCCTTGTTTCATTTTCATCAATTGGTCTAGGGTAGTTTTAGCCTTCAAGTTGTACTTGAAGTGCATCACAAGGTAGCTCAAAAGATCCTCCAAAGAGGAGATAGAGCCCTTGGCTAATGCATGGTACCAGTCTATCACCTTGCCCATTAGTAACATGGAAAAAACACATATGATTGCATGTGGCCATGCTTGCAGTAGTAGGCACTCAAACCTGAACATCACCAGCTATGCATTGGGATCCTCTTCACTGTTGTACTTGGTGAATTAGGGCAGTAGGATCCTAGTTGGTAGAGTCAATGGTGGGACAACAAGACTTACGGGGTCATTCTAGTAAAATTCCACTACATGAACTATTTCAAAAGAAGTGGCCTTAAGCCACTTCACCTCTTCTATCAAGGTTTGGATTAGTTAGAATGTCTAATCTAAGTTTTGGAATGCTCCAACAGATTGCACTGGTTGTGCTACCCATTGTGTTAGTTGTGTGGTCCATGACCTAGTTGTAGGTTGTGGGACCATGCAAGGTGCTTGCCACATTAGCTGTGTTATGGGCATAGTGACTAAGGTAAGCCATCCATGCATGGGTTGGGCCACTATTGAGGATGTCAACAAAATAGGTAGGACATAAGGTGTTTGAGTCATTTGGGGCTGAGAGACATGCACAATGTGAACCTAAGGTTGAGCTGGCCTAATTGCTACAGGTAGAGATGACTGGGCAAGTTGCAATAATGCCACAAAGGGTAAGTTAATGGGAGGTACTACATTGTGAGGTGTATGCTGCATCTAGTGTGTCACTACCACAGGCATTACCCTAGAAGGTGATGCTAGGGCTATGAATGTCTCCAAAAATATAGGTGAATGGGATTGGGGGAGGGCTATACTAAGGTTTTCCCACTAAAAGATAGTGGGGAAAGGCTCCTCATGCTTGGAACAAGCTTCAAACTCATCCTCCTCTCCTTGTAGGGGTTCCTTGTAGTCTATTCCCACTTCACACTCATTTGCTCGAACAAGGTGGGAAAGTATTCAATGGTAGGGTTTTGTGAGTCGGATGAAGTTGATTGAGAAGGGGATATACTCATGTCCATTTCAGTAGATAAGTTGGTAGCTTCATTTGGCTTCCATGTTCAAATGGTCTACAAATAATCCTACTTAGATCTTTATGTAGATGAACTTGTATTGTTCATCATTTAGTGTGGTATACTCTAGGTCTTGGCCATGTAGCCTAAAGAATTACCTTGGCTCTATCATGGAAAGACTAGCAAGCTAGTCAATCCTAGTTTCTTGTTGGATGGGCAAGATGTCTAATGTGCTTGAGATTTCTATTGAAGTCTACTCGAAACTCATATGTGTGGATTAAGTTGCAAGAGGGGATTGTAGAGGTTGCTGGTTGTGGAAAAAAATGGCTAACCTTGGTGATTGTGAAAAATGATTAACTACTGTTAACTATGAAAAAAATGTCTAACTCTAGTAACTGTAGAAAGATGGCCAACTTTGGAGACTACACTTTTTATGCTGAGAGCTAACTATGCTCTCTATGCTAAGAGCTAACTACGTTCTCTATTGAGCATCCAAAATTCAACTATCTATGAAAATGTGTGTTGCTATGCAAGGTTCTAGAGGAACTAATTATAGGGTGCAATCTACATCAACTAGTTAGTAGATGATGCCTACACTAGCCTAAGATCTAGCTATTTCTATGCATGCAATAGGTCCACAGGGGTGTCCGGGTCTACGCTAATACAAAGCTAGCAAAGGTGATCTAGAGAGCATGTGAGACAACTACAATGAAGACTAAAGAGGAAAGTGGTTTGGGCCCTCCTTCTAGCACCAAAAACTATAATGACCAAAAACATCAACAACTAGGACATCGAGAGGTTCATGGGCATAAATCCTAAGCCTATGTCTACACAAGGGCCTACTAGAGGTAGAGACCAAGTGCCTTGAATGGTCTTGTCGATCAAACAAGAACTTACTGGATATAACCAGGGTGCAGCATGGTTAGCTGTGATGTTGATGCTAAATGATGCTAAGTGTTCAAGTAATGTCAACAATGTCAATGGAGTCCAGTGTAGTTAGGTTTTTACCAAAAACAAGGATGCCAACATAGGGGGGTTGCTACCCAAGTGTAGTTTTAGATGCAACTATGTGATGAAGTAGCAAAAAATGCAAATAAAATGCTAAAAATGCAAAGAAGAAAGAGAGAGCAACAAAACATCATCCTAAATGGGATTAAGCATAGTTAACACCAAAAGGGATGAGAAGGTATGTAGTGTAGAACAAGCATAGTGGACAACATAGTCACAGTCTTAGGGATGTCTAACTATGAAGACTAACATCCCACCAAGGTATCTATGCCTACCAAGTTACCTTCTATAGTGTATAGTGGGTTGTAGTGGTCTGCAGTGNAAAAGTTGCATTTTTTAGGTACATTGTAGTCCTTTCGGTGCATATAAATGCACATAGTCATAGTCTCTTAGTCTTGTAGAGTCTGGCAGAGCATAGCAAAGCACAACACTACCAACCTCAGTGGAGAGCATAGTTGGATGATAGCATAGCTCCAACCATTCCCTCTACCACGTGGCAGTTCCTCTACATTTCATGCTAAACCTAGCCCTATAAATCCCCTAGCCCTCAATGTTTTCAGGGTTGGAAAAATTGGAGCAGGTTGAAAACTTTGAGCATTGCACAAGATTCAATGTTGGCAAGTTAGCAAAAGTTTGAGTTGATTGGCATTGGCACCCTAGTGAACTAGAGAGAGGCAAAGTTTCATACCACTGCAGACCACTACAACCCACTATACACTATAGAAGGTAACTTGGTAGGCATAGATACCTTGGTGGGATGTTAGTCTTCATAGTTAGACATCCCTAAGACTGTGACTATGTTGTCCACTATGCTTGTTCTACACTACATACCTTCTCATCCCTTTTGGTGTTAACTATGCTTAATCCCATTTAGGNATGGAGGCTATCCTACCTAACTATGCCTAACTAAGCTCTAGACTAGGGTAGAGCGTAGTCCCACACTTAGAAAAATATTTTGTAGAAAAAGTGCCTATGTGCTGACTACGCTCTCCACTAGAGGCTAACTATGCTTCTAACTGGGGTTGAGCATATTCCAAGCACTTATCAAAACTTTTAGAAACTAACTTTGAGTTGACTACACTTGCCTATGCCCTAGGCTAGTGGAGAGCATAGTCTCAACACTTAGAAACATCTACAAAAACTACACCTTTGTGCTAACTACACTTGACTACACTCTAGGGCAATGTAGTCTCAACACTTCGAAAATTTTTCAGTGGCTGACTTGACACTTCAAAAAATATGAAAAACTAGTTTTTGTGTTAACTACACTCTCTACTGGGCTAACTACACTTTGGGGTAGTGGAGACCATAGTCCCAAGAGCTAAAAAAATTTGCAGAAAGTGGCCTCATGCTAACACATAGACAAATTTGCAATCAAGACACTATAGTCCAAATTTGGTGGTATTTCAAGATCCAACAATCATGAATGGTCCTCATCATATGGTACTACCACATCATCCTTGGTGAAGACAGTCTTGCTTCCAGTCTGTGCTTCCCACTGTAATCACAACAAAATTGTGGATTAGTATATAAGGTGTAACATATAGCTTTGAAGCACCTTATCTCATCAGTGTTTACACTTGGTTGGATCATGATTATGGTGGATTGATTCCATTAATAGTGTTAGCGGGAAGACTAACAAATAGGATAAAATGGATAAGTAATCCATTATTAAATTTGAAAAAGTTCAAATAGGATGAAATGCTTTAAAAGGATGTATGAATTCACAATAATAAAAAGAGAATTTCACTAAAAAAGGCTGTGAAGATGTGCATAATTGGATGTCATTCATGGAAAATGCAAAAGGATTTGATTGTAAGAATGTCTAAGGGTAAAGAACGTAACTAACGCAACCAAATATATGTAAGTTGATCCTCCACAAAGCAAGCACAAGCCTTTTATTTCCCTTGCATAACTTCAAAACGAGTAGTTTGTGGGCCTCATGAATGATTAATGGTTATGAAAGGTTAAGTATAAAAACTCAGAAGAAACTACCTAATAATTTTGACACATTAGACCAGGACATTGAACAAGAACATGAATTCGGTAGGGAGGTGAAACATGGAAAGCCTAGGTGGAAGAGAGAGAGAGAGTGGAATGGAGTTCCTGATTAAAGTCACATGAAGTCCCTTGTGAATTTCATGGTTAAATAACTTGATAAGCTCCATCCTTAGTCTAGACCAAAATCAACCATGTTCAATGACATCACATCACCATTCCAAGACCAGTCCATCATGTCCCCGCCCCCCTTCCAAGACATAAGAGTGCTCACATAGAACAACCACCATTCCTTATTAGAGAAGAAGAGAGCAAGAAGTGAGGAAGGGGCTTAGTTAGAGAGGACCTTTAGGCATGGGTAACATTTCTTTCTAGTCTCATAACCAATTCTTGTAGCCCATTTATTTTTTCTAAGGGATGTGCTTTGAATTTCCATCATTTTTTTGATGATGGGAACCACACGATGCAAAGACTTATTCAACTTCCTGTTATTGGTCATGGAATGGTAAGAAATGCATGAAAACATACATGCATCCAAGTAAGTAGTAAGGTACAAACATTACCAAATCCCCTTAAATTCACACCCTCTTTAGACCTTTGAATCCTTTCCAAATCCAAAAATTACCAAAGTCACAATTTTGTTAAAGCTTTATTGATGAAAAAGAGATTGCACATTTCTAGAACAAGGAAAACCATAGAGTTTGTGCATAGATGGATGTTGTGGACTGACTACCTATTGCATGAAAAAGAAACCATGTCCTAGTTATCAATAACAAAATTCAAAGCTAGAATCCAAACACAAACAATCAAATAACGAGCTAGCACATACCCACATCAATTAAATCACAATGTACCCAGTTAGCAATAAGAAACTTATTATTAAAACATGATAACAAAATCACATCCAAATAAAGAAAAATATATAAGAAATTGTAAAATATTTAAGAGAAATAAAACATAGTAATGATGTTGTAAAATAAAAACTTTGAAGAAATTAATAATGTAAAAAAAATAAAAAGTGTAAAATATAGAGTGTGTTAAAACAAAACTTGTAACAGCAACAAGGTGTAAAACAAAAATGTGAAAAATGTAGGAGCCACTTATATGATTAGCATGGATATCCATCTTCCCCATGACTAAGTTAAAAGGAGGTGTTCCAAAATATTAAGTGTTTTTGTCCACCCAATGAGGCATTAGTTGCATTAGCTGGCTTAGGCACGTGGAAACGTTTAACTTGTTGTATGTTGACCAGCTACTTCTTGTATAAGCTCTCAGGTTTGTAAATCATCATAGACCCAAAAGGAAAAGTATTTTAAATGATGTAAGGTCCTTTCCACAACATTTGGAACTTAGTTCATTTAGGTATGTGTGTGGGGTTCCAGTAAATAACCTTATCTCCTAGTTGAAGTTTGACTTTTCTAATTCTAAGGTCATGGCACTTTTTCTTGAATGCCTTATGTAACTCATTAGAAAAGAGGGTGACCAATCAATTCTCATCTAGCAAGTTGAGATTCATCAATCTTTCCTTTTGTGCTAGACTCAAGTCTAGGTTAAGGTCATAAGCTATTGAAAGTGTACGGAGCTTGAATTGAATAGGTAGTATTGGTAGTTTTCTATACACTAGCTCATAGGGAGATTAGCCTATAGGAAGTTTTCATGTTGAGCAATAGGCCCAAAGGGCATCGTTGAGTTTTATGCTCTAGTCTTTCCTATATTTGCTAATAGTTCTTGTTAATATCTATGTAATTTCCCTATTGGTAACCTCAGCTTAACCATTGGCTTGGGGGTGGTAGGGTTTTGTGAGTTTATGTTCAACCTCCAAGCATTGCATAAGCTTCTGAAAAGTAGCACCTATAAAGTGAGTTCCATTATCAGAAATTAATGCACATGGCATACCAAACTTACTTACAACATTTTTTTGTATGAATTGAGCAATAGTAGAAAAAATGTACAGTTGGTGATGATCATTGCTTCTACTCAATTCGTAAAATAGTCAATAGCGACTATGATGTACACCTTTTTATTTGACATGGGTGTGATGGGACCCATGAAATCAATACCTTAGATGTCAAAGGGTTCTAGTGATTAAATCCATTGTTAAGGTTCCTCTATTTGAGTAGTCATTCCACCATCGTGTTGGCAACGTTCACAAAAGTGGACATATTGGTGAGCATCCTTGAAGATTGTTGGCCAATAGTAACTTGCCATGAAGATTTTAATGATCATGCATCTCTTAGCATAGTGGCCTCCATAAGGACCCTCATGAGCATCATAAAGAATGTGCAAGTCGTCAACATCAGGGACACACTATCAAACCAGGCCATTGGTGCACACCTTGTAGAGGTGTTTGTTGATCTCCATGAAGCATTTTACTTGGTGAAGAAACTATTGTTTCTTCTAGTAATCCAACCCTTGTAGCATCTCCTAAGTAAGAAGATAGGTAAGAATTCCATCATACCATTTAGGTTCAATGGGAAATTATTCAGTTATAGCCCTGGAAAAGAGGAGTTTGTTAGGAAACATATCAGATAGTCAGGGCTCCTTCTCTTTATTATCCCATTGCAACTGAGACAAGTGGTTGGCGATCACATTCTCAGTATCCTTTTGATCTACCATGGTCCGATTGAGTTCCGTAAGATCACCAACCACCATATGATATGAAGGCTCACTGTTGGCTTGTTCATCAAGAAGCGAATGGCACTATGATATGTATGCACAAACACTTTCTATCCAAGCACATAGTTCCTAAACTTCTCTAGAGAAAAACTCACTATCATCAATTCTTTTTCTCTAGTGGTGAAGTTTAGTTGTACTCCCACAATGCTTTGGCTAGTGCAATGGATGTAATATGGATGTTTCTTATCATCCATTTGCATAAGCACAACTCCCAATGCATACTTTGATGCATCTATCATAACTTGAAATGGTCTAAACCAATTAGGTGCTTATAGAATTAGAGTTTCTACAAGTTTCTTCTTTAGTTGTTGGAATGATTTTTCACAATCATTGGTCTAAAAAAATGAAACATCCTTCTTTATTAGCTCAACCAATGATTTTCTAATCTTAGAGAAATTCTTAATGAATCATCGGTACTAGCCAATGTGTCCAATGAATGATCAAACATCTATGATGATTTTTGGTTTGTGGATTATTCCATAGATGACCCTTATTTTTTCAAGGTCTACCTTAATTCCTACTTGTGATATTTTGTGCCCTAATACAATGCATTCCTAGATCGTCATATGACTATTTTTCCAGTTGAGCTACAGATTTGTTTCAACACATCATTTTAGCACTTGCTTAAGGTAGTCTAGGGCTTGCTCAAATGTAGCTTCATAGGTGGAGAAGTCATCCATGAAGACTTCCAAACCACTACCAATTTGCTATTGAAAAATGCTTAGGACTAGGTGTTGGAAAGTAGCAAGGGCATTACACAAACCAAATGGCATCTTACGATATGCAAAAGTTGCCTAGGAACTCATTAATGTTGTCTTGGCCTAGCCCTCTAGTGCAATATGAATTTCGTTATAGCTACTATAACCATCCAGAAACCTATAGTATTAATGCCCAAATATTGTGTCTAACACCTAATCAATAAATGGCAATGGAAAATGTTCTTTGAATGTTTCCTTGTTTAGAAACTAAACATCGATGCAAACCCATCACTTTCCATCTTTCCTTGGCACAATCATGAGTAGACTAATCCACGCGCTATCCATAATGGAAATAATGAACCCTTCCTTGAGGAGTTATTTAATTTCCTCCTTGACAATCTGCTTCAATTTAAGGTTCAATCACCTCTATGACTGCCTCTTTGGTTTCATAGTCGGGTTGATGTATATGCAATGCTAGCATATCGTAGGATCAATTCTTATGAGTTCAGGATATGACCAAGAAAATGCTACTGACCATTTTTGAATTACATTCAACAACATATTTTTTTGTTCTAGAGTAAGATTTGCATTAATTATGATTGGCTTCCCATTTTTTAAGAACACATATTTCATGCTAGATGGTGGAGTTTTTTTTTCAAGGGGCTCTTACTTGAAATGTTTAGGAACTTCTAACTCTACCTAGTAGGTATCATCATTTGCATCATCGAAGAGTTGGTGATGAACTTTCTCTAGTTCATCCATGCCTACAACATATGTGCATGTGAGGCTCTTAGTTGGTTCCATGCAAACTATGCTACTTTTAGGATTAGTGATAAACCATTGGGTGCCCTATTATTTTATGGTTGTTGCATATAAACACCTTTGAATTTCTACTTCTGGTGCACACTACTTGCATGTTAAGATGGATGCTCATTTTATTGACCAGAGTTTTTGCATACAATTGCACCCTGTATTGCTATACGCAATAAATGGAACTCTCTAATTCTTGATATTCCCAAATGCATTTTTTTTAGATATTTTAAAGGAAAGATCTCTAATGCCCATTTTTGGATTAATGCTGCTTAGCCATGCCCTTCTCATGATGATTGGGAAGTCTCCTTTGCAATTTTCTACCTTAATCACTAAGAAATTAGTAGGATAGGACCACTTAGAGACGGTGATCACAATGTCTTCTACCAATCCCAATGGAATAGTGATGGACTAGTCTACCAATTCTAATTTGATATTTCTCTTCTTAAGAAGAGGTAGGTTTCATGCTGTATACATTTCATAAGAAAGCAAGTTGACACCAGAACCTAAATCTAGAAGAGCTTTGCATGGTTCATTCCCAACA
Source organism: Gnetum montanum (assembly GCA_015680685.1). NCBI lineage: Eukaryota > Viridiplantae > Streptophyta > Gnetopsida > Gnetales > Gnetaceae > Gnetum > Gnetum montanum. Next base: position 337,958 of record MNCI01017629.1, read on the forward strand.
TTTTGTAAATAAATTAGAGGAATTCTAGGATCAACTAATTTCCTCGGAAGCTTACTAGCCCAAATCCAATCAGATACAACATGAGTGAGCATGATAGAGAAAGATGGAGAAATAAGGCTTCCAACTGCAAGTGTATGTGAGGGTTTAGGAAAACTGTGGGATTAAAAGAAAGGCCTTTTCTTTGATCAAGTGTTTGAACCACTCAGTTAATGAACCAATTTTTGATTAATGGACCTAGTAGCATTACATTGTTGTGGTTGAGCTACGAGTTCATCTTGCATAGATGGAGTAAGTGGTAGCTATATTGAGGATGGAGGAAGATGTGCAAGAATAGGAAGAGGATAGGGGTAAAAGGTAGTATTCCTTCTTGCATGTGGAGAATGGGTTCGATAATAAACAAAAACGTGGTAGTGAGATTGGAATGTAGAAATGTGATTAGAAGAGTCATGTGGAGATAGGTTGCTGAATGTAATATCCATATGGATCAGGTTATCTATAAGGGTATAGTTGCCTTGGTGGTGCCAATGTCCATGACTATGGTTGTGGCCATTGTTGATACTACTTATATGGTTGTAGTGGAGTTCCGCTTGGATAATACTATCATGGCTAGTGGAACTACCTAGAATTGCCTTGAGGATAAGGTAATCTTCTCGGTGTTTGCCTTTGTGCTAGTCATGGATTCAAAACATACACCCCAAAATCTTGTAAGTGCAACACTATGGAGTAACATCCCTTAGGATATTCATAATGGAAGATTTCACACCCATCATCATCATTTGATTTGCTTTCTACAAATTTCTCTATTACAACGATCTTGCCCTTACCTCTTTGATAAGCTTGTTTAGAGTTCCTTATGCCTCTTGAGCCCATGATCACTACCTTGTTCTTTGGAATCTTCAACAATTTTTAGGACATCTTGAAATCTACTATTCATGGAGTCCCATAACTAATCAACCTTGGCCATAATTTTAGAATGAAATTTTTGAAGTGGCAAGGTTTTTCTATTCACCACTTCATCAAGTACTGATTCTTCCTCACTGTCATAGAATTGAACCTCCCTCTTGTGAATGGAAAGATTGCAATTATACTCCTCTACACTTTCTTACTTCTTCAACTCTCCTTATTCTTTAACTACCTACTCAATCAATATTTGTACCTGACAAACACTTAATTCTGCCAGTTTCCCTTAGGCATAGACACCAAGGGCTCTCCTCATTTCAAATCAAAGCTCATCTACAATGTGGCAAATTTGGTCTAATTGAGAGTAATAATGGCTAGGACATCTATGCATTAAGGAATACTACTGACCAATGGCAACATTCAAGGGTTCATGTGTCCCTTGTTTCCATCCTTGGATCTACCTCCTCAATTTGGACACTCGAGAGTACATTTGATATTTGTCATTGAAAAATTTAAGCATTGTACTCCATCATTTGATAAATTCTAGTTCAAAGGACTGGTACCACTTCTTTGCTTCTTTAATGAGTATCCCTGGAAACAACTTAATTTTTTGCCACTCATTCTCTATATTTTGCAAGGCACATGCATCTTGAAATGCTTGGAAATGGTTTTTCAAATCTACATTATATGCCCCTTTGAACCTAGGAATATTTTTCATGTATAGTCTTTTGATTTGACTATCCTTAATGTGCCTTGTAGGGATTCTCACTACCTCTGCAATGCTTAGCATACTCCAGGTAACAAGAAAAGGCTCATCAAGGTTATGATTCTAGTGCCTACAATGTCCTCTACTACCCCTTCATTCATGATGGTGGATCTCTCTTGAACTATCATGCCCCTAGTCTTGACTTGCTCGATGGTCCCTTCGATCATTGTAGTCCCATCAGTCACCTCCATCATAATCACATCCCTTACAATTACAATCAGAGCTAGAAGAAGAACATGATGATGATAAAGCTGAAAAGGAAGAAGGACTAGCACCATCATGGTGATCACGATCTTGTTTCTTATATTCATCCTTGCCTTGAATCTCCTTCTTGGATCCACCTTTTTCATTAAATTCATTCTTACTAGAAAGAGGATTATGGATCATGGACTACAGCTTCTAGTTTTGACCTCCTTCACTGAAGTCAAAAAGAGGAATTTCACTTAATGGAAAACCCCCAAAGAAGGGTTCTCTACCATCTTTTTAGTATAGCAGGAATGGGAGATCATTAAACCCTTTTACCTTTGTAGATTTATAGCATTTTTCTAGTTGGTGATCCCTAAAACATTGTGCCTTGGTGGGATGATAATCCCTGGCATCACTATCCTACAAAATGTACTCAACATGAAGTCCCTGGAGATCCATATGGATAAGCATTTGTTGTAGCATCACAACAACAGATCAATCTAACAACAACACAATGTTGCCCTTCATGTTACACCATCGCAGTTGTTCATCCTAGTGTAGGATGAAGGTGAAATTGGATACATACTTATCAGGATGAGCATATACTACTTGATATTGTTGGGGCATCTACTGATGTACTCTATCAAACTTGGGCAGAGAATCACTCCCATGAGAAGAAGACATCTTATGTTATAAAATAAAAATGTAGTGTGCGTTTAGAAATTGTTGTAGTTATTTCAAAGTCTAATATGACTCTAGGGTTTGTTCCAAAGATTTGAATACTTTTTTCACTAGTCCTAGATAGTGCATGTAACAACTAAAAGGTCTCCAACAATGGTGCTAATGATGAGCGGCGAGGTACCCCTACACATAACCATACAAATCACAAGCATTCACACATGATTTGGTTGAACTCTACAAACCTTAAGCTCTTAAGTACACTAGTTCTAAGATGTGAAATCTAATCAGAATGATCGTTGTCTTCTTTGTTCCACTCATGAGGTACAAGTATATGGTTAAGTGCAACTAAGGTATATGATTTTTATTAGGTTGTATTTTATAAGTTTAATCACCTAAAACAAGAATGAAAGGTAGAGGAATTTAATATCTAATTAATATACTATTTAGCTAGCCTAACACAAGTACCAATTCCTACTCTCAACACACATCCTAATTGATCTAGCACTACTTGGTTACCAAACGTTAAGCATCTTTGGGTTACCAAGTGCTACATGTATACTTGAAGTGGTTATGCTTGTGTTCATTAACAACTAGAAATTAATTACTTCACTAAAGTGCATGAATATTAAATGCATCAACAAAACATTAATCTATTCTCACTACTACAAGGATGATCAAAAGGGCTCATCTTTATTTCTGCCACATTACTATGCTTAAGTACATCAGTGTTTACGCAAAGATTCGTACACACTCTAACTCCTACTATAGGCACTTAGAAAATATTCTAACTCTAGAGAAAATAAACTACAAGAGCTTTGCTATACTATGAAAAAAACTATATGAAAATCATGAGCCCAAGTGCTATATTTATAGGCTAGCATATACCCCATGATATAGGATATTCAACATTGCATCTTGGGGTCTAATATTGGGCATCTGATATCAAGGCTCCAATATCAGAGTAGATCAAAACTTGATTCATCAATAATGATTCATGATGTTGATTATTTTAAGAAGGAAAGTAATGAATAATAACATAATAAGAAAGAAAAACTTAGTACAAAATTTTCATATGAGGAATCGTGTCTAATGATAAAACATCAACAAATTAAGAATCGAAAGTAATTTAAATTGAGAATTGAAAATAGTGTATGTTTAAAGTAAACAAAGTAAAATACAATTTTAAAATGTAACATAAAATAGATTCTAAGGGCTGAACAGTAAATAAAGATAATCAAGTAATATAATATAAAAGATAACATTAAATTAAAATAGATTCTAAGATTAAACAAAGATAATTACAAAATATCTAGAGAGGATAACATTAAAATAAATATAATGAAGGTACAATAATTTAAATGCAATGGAAATAAAGAATTCTAATGCAAACAAGTATCTAGTTTTCTCTAAACCATGTTTATATGAAAACTAATATAGTTTGAATGCAAAAAAGTTCAAAATAATAACTAAAATGCACTCTTCTCACAAAAATAGTTATCAAAGCAAAGAAGAAAAAGTTGAAGGAAAACCCCTTCGCTCAACATTGAGCTTCCCATTTCATCTGTTAAATGTATCGTTGCTTGCACTAACTTGTTTACCTCTACCTCTAGAAGATACACCTCCTTTCACAAGTCTGAGTGTTTGGCCTTTTTCTCCTCTAGAAGCTACTACTAAAACTCTTGATTGAGATATAAATCAACATTAATTTCCTCTTATTTTGTTTATAGTGACTAAAATTGTTCTATGAATGAGGCAAAGGGAACAATGATAATTGAGAAATAGACTCTAATTTTGGAGGAAGTTTAGGCATTATGAAAATACTTTCTTCTTTTTCTCCAAATATAGGTCTTACATAAGATAAGAATGAGGCTTTCAAATTTGGAAAATTAAAGTCTGGAAGTTTAGTAAGATCTTAGTATTTCTCTAGCCCTCTCTCCCATTCACAACCTTCCACTAATGCCAAACCCCCATTTTTTATGTCTATATCTTCCATAAATGTTCTTGTTGTTAGGTCCAACATGCATTTAGACTCATTATTCAATACTTAATTTTCATGTCCAAGTTGTGGATCAAAAATAAAAAGAAGATATGAATGTAAAAAATCAAAACTCAAAGTAATTGAAGGCCATGTCTACATATCAAAATATATCAAATGAAATTGAAGACTTAAGAGAATACATATCAAAATATATAAAATGCTAAAATCAAAGATCAAGAAAATACAAAGTTCAAAAGCAAAGCTTAAGAGAAGACAAATTATAAATGTTGTAACATAGGGACAAAAGCCATGTAATTTGATGAGCAGTGAGGTACCCCTACACTCAACCATATGAATCACAAGAATTCATGCATGATCCAGTCGAATTCAATAGACCTTAAGTTCCTAAGTACACTGGTTCCAAGACATGAAATCTAATCCTAATGATCATTGTCTTCTTAGCTACACTTGTGGAACCTAATTATATGGTTAAGTGTAATTGAGGCACATGGTTTTGATTATTTTATATTTTATTCATCTACGATTAACAACAAGTTAAAAATAAATTTATTAACCACTTTAACTAATCTAATTACTAATTAATAACTAACTATCCTAACATAATCATTCGGTCCCACTTTCCATGCACATCCTAAACACGTATAACATTGTTGAGTTACAAAACATTAAGTGTTGCTGGGATTACCAATCATCATACACATGCTTGAAGCGATCGTACTTATGTGCTTAATTAACTACTATTTAATCTAGCTAGATTACTTTAGCTTAATTACTTGGCAATATTAAATGAAATTGCAAAAAACATTACATGCATGAATAATATATTTAACCTAGCCAAGGTGCTGCAAGGTTTGATCATAAAGTTTATTTTATTTTCACACACACTGCCATGCTTAGGTACAATAGAGCTTAAATAAAGATTCATACACTCAATGACTTCTACTATGGGCACTTTGGAAAATATTCTAACTCTAGAGAAAAGAAGCTGCAAGAGCTCTACTATGCTATGATAAAAACTATTGTAAACCATGTGCCCAAGTGCTATATTTATAGGCCAACACACACCCCATGATATCGAATATCTGACATTGCTTCTTGGGCCCCGATATCAGGTATCCAATATTAGGGCTCCGATATTGAATATTCAATATCAAAGCTAGGTTAAATATGGTTCATCATACCCACATGACTTAATGAAAACTCATCCTCGAGTGAACAAAAGGAGGCACAAGTCCCTTAAAAAATATTGGGAAGGTATGGGATTATTGACTGACATGCAAACTGACTTAGATGGAACAAATAGACTCTAAGTGCCCAAGAATATAGATTTACAATCTTTTACAAAATTGTATGTTCATAATAATAGAATTAATCACCCTAGACAAAACTGACATCTAACTCCTCTGGCAACTGAAGAGCAAGGATGAAGATTCAACAATCATGAAGGGTCCTCGTCACATGGTGCTGCTACTTCTTTCTTGGTGAAGATATTCTTACTTCCAATCCACACTTTCCATTTCAATCACAAAAAAATTGAGACTTATTGTGCAATGTGTAATATATAGCTTTTAAGTACCTTATCTCGTCGATAGTTACACTTGGCTAGGTTGTGTTTATGATGGATTGATTCCTTTAATAGTGTTAGGGGGGAGACTAAAAAATAGGGTGAAATGGATATGCAGTCCATTATTAAATCCTAAAAATTCTAAACACAATGAAATTCTTGAAGAGGGTTAAAGAATTTACAACAATAAAAACAGGATTTTACTAAAAATGTTGTAAAGATGCACACAATTGGAGGTCATTGATGGGGCATGCAAAAGGATTTGATTGTCAAAATGTCTAAGGATAAAGAAATTAACTAACCCAACCAAAAGGTGTGCAAGTGGGTCCTTCCCAAAGTAGGCACATGCCCTTTGTTGCCCTTGCATAACCTCAAACTAGGGAGTCCATGGGCCCACATGGATGATTAATGGCTATGAAATGTTAAGTACGAAAACCTAGAAGAAACTACCTAAGAATTTTGACACATCAAACCAAGACATTGAATAAGAACATGGATAATGGTAATGAGATGAGGCATGGAAAGCATATATGGATGAGAGAGAAAGTGGAATGGAGTTCCCAATTAAGGTCACATGAAGTCCCTTGTGAATTTTATGATTAAATGATGTGATAAAATCCATTCTTACTCTAGACCAAAATCAACCACATTCAATGACTTCACATTGTCACTATAAGATTGGCCCACCTCCTTGAAACACAAGAGTTTTCCCACAAAATAACTACCAATCCTTATTTAAGAAGAAAAGAGAATCAAGAAGTGAGAAAGGGCCTTAGCTAAAGGGGACCTTCAGGCATGGGCAACATGTCTTTCTAGTCCCATAACCAATGCTTGTAGCCTATTTATTTTGTCTAAAGGATGTTATTTAAATTCCCATCATTTTTATTTTTGTTTTTATTTTTATTTTTTATTTTTTAGAATGGGAACCACATCATGCAAAGACTTATTCAACTTCCTATTATTGGTCGACACGGATGGTAAGAAATCCATGAAAACACACATGTACCCAAGTAAGCAAAAGGGCACAAAGAGTACCAAGTCCCCTTGAAGTCACACCCTATTCAAACCTTTGAATCCTTTTCAAGTTTGAAAACTATCAAAGTCACAAGTTTTTTAAAGTTTTATTAATGAAAAAGGGACCTCATACTTCCCAAAATAAGGAAAACCATCAAGTTTATGAATGGGTGGATATTGTGGACTCACTACCTATTTCATGAAAAAGAAACCATGTCCTAATTATTAATAACAAAATTCAAAGCTAGAATCCAGACACCAACAATCAAATAACCAGATAGCACCTGCTAACATCAAACAAACCACAATATACCTAGTTGGCAATAAGGAATGTTATTATTAAAACACAATAAGAAAATCACACAAAAATAAAGAAAATTATACAATAAATTGTAAAATATTTAAGAAAAATAAAATGTACTAATGATGTTGTAAAACAAGAAATTGGAAAAAAAAAATTGAAAAAAATTAATAATGTAAAAAGAAATAGAAAGGTGTAAGATAAAAAGGCGTAAAACAAAAATTTGTAAAAATAACAATGTGTAAAACAAAAGAAANCAATAAATTGTAAAATATTTAAGAAAAATAAAATGTACTAATGATGTTGTAAAACAAGAAATTGGAAAAAAAAAATTGAAAAAAATTAATAATGTAAAAAGAAATAGAAAGGTGTAAGATAAAAAGGCGTAAAACAAAAATTTGTAAAAATAACAATGTGTAAAACAAAAGAAATGACAAACTAGGGAGCCTCTATAAAGTTAGCATGGATGGCCATCTCCTCCACAACTAAGTTGAAAGGAGTAGATCTAAAATATTGAGTGTGGTTATCCATTTGATGAGGCGTTTGTTGCACTGGCTTGCTTAGGCTCGTGAAAAGGTTTAACTTGTTATGTGTTGACTAGCTACTTCTTGTCTAGGCTCCCAAGTTCGTAGATTAACATGTCCCTAGAAGGGAAAGTTTCATAAGTGATATAAGGACATTTCCACAATATCTGGAACTTAGTTCATTGAGGTATGGGTGTGGGGTTCTAATAGAGGACCTTATCTCATATTTGAAATTTGACTTTCCTAATTCAAAGGTCATGGAACTTTTTGTTAAATGTCTTGTGCAACTCATTAGATGAAAGGGCCACTAATTAGTTCTCATTTAGTAGGTTGAGATTCATTAATCTTTCCTTGTGTGCTAGACTTATGTCAAGGTCAAGGTCATAAGCTGTTGACAATGTACAAAGCTCGGATTGAACATGTAGAGTTGGTAATTTTCCGTACACTAGCTCATAGGAAGAGTAGCCTATAGGGAGTTTTCATGTTGAATAGTAGGCCCAGAGGGCATTGTTGAGTTTTGTGCTCTAGCCTCTCCTATGTTTGCTAATAATTCTCAATTGGATCTTTGTGATTTCCCTATTTGTAACTCAACTTAGCTGTTGGCTTCAAGGTGGTAGGGTGTTGTTAGTTTATGTTCAACCCCCAAGCATTGCATAAGCTTCTGAAAGGTAGTACCTATAAAGTGCGATTCATTATTAGAAATTAATGCATGTGGCACATCAAACCTATTTAAAACATTTTTTTGTACAAAAAAAGTAGCATAGAAGATGTATAGTTGGTGACAGCTACTAATTATGCCCATTTTGTACAATAGTCAACAACAACTATGATGTATGCCTTTCCATTTGACATAGAAGTGATGGGACCCATGAATCTATTGTTGAGGTCTCTCCATTTAAGCAGTCATTCCACCAGTTCGTTGGCAACATTCACAAGAGTGGACAAATTGGTGAGCATCCCTAAAAATTGTTGGCCGATAATACCCTACCATTAGGATTTTAATGGTCATGCATCTCCTAGCATAATGGCCCGCATATGGACCCTAATGAGCATCCAAGAGAATGCACAATTGATCAACATTAGGGACACACCAACAAACTAAGCCATTGATGCACACCTTGTAGAGGTGTCCATTGATCTCCATGAAGCATTTCACCTAGTGAAGAAACTGTTGTTTCTTTTGGTGGTCCAACCCTTGTGGCATCTATTGAGTGAGAATATAGATGAGAATTCCATTGTACCATTTACTTTCAATAGGCAATTATTTAGTTATAGCTCCAGCAAAGAGGAGTTCATCCAGAAATAGATTAAATAGTGGGCTTTCTTCCTCTTTGTTGTCCCATAATAATAGAGACAAGTGGTTAGCAACCACATTCTTAGTTCCTTTCAATCTACCATCGTAAGATTGAATTCTTGCAAGATAACCAGCCACCGTATGACACAGGGACTCACTGTTAGCTTATTCATCAAGAAGCAAATGGTGTTATCGTCTATGTGCACAAACACTTTGTATCCAAGCACATAGTTCCTAAAATTCTCTAGAGTGAACACCATTACCATTAATTCTTTTTCTATGGTAGTGTAGTTTAGTTGTTCATCCACAATGCTTTGACTTGCATAGTGTATGTAATATGGGCATTTCTTGTCATCCAATTGCATAAGCATAGTCCCCAAGGCATAGTTTGATGCATCCATCATAACATGAAATGGTCTAGACCAATCAGGTGCTTGTAGAATTGGAGCTTCTACAAGTTTCTCCTTCATCTGTTGGAATGTTTTTTTAAATTTCTTGGTCCAAACAAATGGAGCATCTTTCTTTGTTACCTCAACCAATGATTTTGAAATCTTAGAGAAATTCTCTATGAATCATTGGTAGTAGACAATGTGTCCAAGGAATGACCAAACATCTTTTATAGTTTTTGGTTAATGGATAATTCCTTAGATGACCATTATTTTTTTCAAGATCGACCACAATCCCTTCTTGTAAGATTCTGTATCCCAATACAATGCCTTCTTGAACCATGAGATGGCTCTTTCCCATATTGATCCACAGGTTTGTTTCCACACATCTTTTTAGTACTTGCTCAAGGTAGTCCAAGGCTTGCTCAAATGTACCACCATAAGTAGAGAAGTCATCCATAAAGACTTTCATTCCACTATTGATTTGCTGCTAAAAGATGCTTAAGACTAGGCATTGGAAAGTGGCAAGAGCATTACACAGACCAAAAGGCATCTTGCGATATAGAAAGATTCCCCATGGACTCATGAATGTTTTTTTGTCCTAGTCTTCTAGTGCAATCTACGCCATTATAACCATCCAAAAAATTGTAATAGCAATGCTCATATATGGTGTCCAACACTTGATCAATGAATCATAATAGAAAATCATCCTTAAATGTTGTCATATTTAATAGCTAAAAATCAATTCAGACCTACCACCTACCACCTTTCTTCAGCACAATCATGAGTGGACTAACCCACTCACTATTTGCAATGAGATAGATAAACCCTGCCTTGAGGAGTTGTTCAATTTCCTCTTTGACAATCTACTTCAATTTGACATTTAATCATATCTATGGTTACCTCTTTGGCTTTATGGTTGCGTCAATGTAGATGCAATGCTAGCATATCCTAGGATCGATCCTTGTGAGTTCAAGATATGACCAAGCAAAGTTTGTTGACCATTTATCAATGACATTCAATAGCATCTATTTCTATTCTGGAGCAATATTTGCATTGATTATTATCAACTTTCAATTTTTCAAGAATGCATATTCCATGCTGGCAGGTAGAGTTTTTAACTAAAGGGGCTCTAATTTAAAATTTTTAGGAATTTTCAACTCTCCCCAATAGGCATCATTAGTTGCATTATTAAAGAGTTGACGATGAACTTGGTTTAGTTCATCCATGCCTATAACATAAGCACATGTCAAGCTCTTAGTAGGTTCCATGAACATTATGCTTCTTTTAGGATTAGTGATTAGCCACTAGGTGCCCTCTTGTTTTGTGGCTGCTCCATACAGACACCTTTGAATATCTGCTTCAAGTGCATACTACCTACATGTGGAAAGAGATGTTCATTTTATGGACCAAAGTCTTTGCACGTAATTGCACCCTACATAGCTGTATGTAATGCATAAAAATTGCCCTAGATATCTCCAAGGAAATATATTTGATGCCCTTTCTTACATCAATAGTGCTTACCCCTACCCTTTCCATGATGATTGGGAAGTCCCCTTTACAGTTCTCGACCTTGATTACTAGGAAATTGACAAGATAAGATCACCAACAAATAATGGTTACAACGTCTTCCACCAACCCCAATGGAATAGTAATGGATTGTTCTACCAATTCCAATTGGATATTGCAACTCTTAAGAGGCGGTAGGTTCCAAGCAATGTACATCTCATGAGAAATCAAGTTCACATCAAGACCTAAATCAAGAAGAGCTTTACATGATTCATTTCCAACAATCTGTAAATAAATAAGAAAAATCCCATGATTAACTAATTTCTTGGAAAGGTTGCTAGCCTGGATATAATTAGATAGGACACAAGTGATCATAAAAGTATGGATTCTAGGTGGTATTTGGTTTGAAGGGGGCTCAAAGGAATTAGATGCAAAGGAAGCTGAAGAAGCAAGGCTACCAGTCACATGTGTATGTGAGGGTTTAGGTAGGCTATGGAGTCAAAAAAATCTTTTCATGATCTAGTATCTGAACCACTCTATTGATGAACCAGTTGTAGTTTGACAGTCCTTGTAGCATCGTGTTGTTGCAGTTGGGCTAGAAGTTTACCCTGCATAGATGGAGTAGGCAATAGCTATGTTGAGGATGGAGGAACAGGTGTAGGAATAAGAAAAGAATAAAGAAATAATTTGGTATTCCTCTTGGAATGTGTAGAATGAGTTCTATAGTATTTGGAAGGGTAGTAGTGATGTTGGAAAGAAGAAACATAACTAGAAGAGTTACGTGGAGATAGGGATTGCTAAACGTAATATCCATATGGATCTGGTTGTTGGTAAGGGTATTTTTGCCTTAGCAGTGGTAGTGCCCATGACTGTGGTTGCTACCATTATTGATACTACTCATACAATTTCAATGGAGTTCCACTTAGATAGTATTATTATCGCTGATGGAATTGCCTAGGATTGCCTTAAGGATAATGCAACCTTCTAGTTGCTTACCTTTTTGCTAGTCATGGATTCAGAACATACACCCTAGACTCCTGTAAGTGTGACACAATGAGGCAACATTCCTTAGAATGTTCATATTGGTAGATTTCACACCCACCATCATTATCTAATTCAATTTCTACAAATTTCCCTACTATAGCAATCTTTCTCTTACTCCTTTGATTGGCACATTCAGCTTCTTTTCGTCCCTTATGATCATAATTACTACTTTTTTCTTTAGACTCTTCAGCAATTTTCAAGATAGCTTAAAATTTGCAATTCATATAGTCCCATAATTGATCTACCTTAGCTAAAATTTTAGAGATAAATTTTTGAATCACCAAAGTTTTCCAATTCACCACCTTATCAAGTGATGATTGCTCCTCACTATCACAAAATTAGACCTCCCTCTTGCAAATTGAAGGATCATAGTTATATTCTTCAACACTTTCATGTTTTCTCAAAACTCCTTCTTTCACCATCTACTTAATTAGCCTTTGGATTTGATGGGCTCTTAACTCTAACAATTGCCCTTAGGCATAGACTCTAAGAGTTCTCCTCATTTCTAATCAAAGTTCATCTATGATATGGAAAAGTTGTTCTTGTTGAGAATAACATTGGCCAGGACATCTTTGTAATAAGGAACAGTATTGGCCTATGGTGACATCCAAGGGTTCATGTTTCCCTTGTTTTCATCCTTGGATCTACCTTCTCAAGCTGGACACTCAAGAGTACATATGATATTTGTCATTGAATAGTTCAAGCATTGTACTCCACTGTTTGATGGATTTCAATTCTAAGAACTAATACCAACTTTCAACTTCTCTAATGAGTGTCATGAGAAACAACTTAAGCTTTTTCCAGTTTTTTTCTATATTTTACAATTCATAGGCATCATGAAAACCCTGAATATGGTTTTTCATATCTAAGTTATATCCCCCTTCGAACCTATGGATATTATTCATGTCTAGCCTCTTGATACGATTATCCTTTACATGCCTTGTGGGAATTCTAACTACCTCTACAATGTTTAGGATGCTTCAAGTAGCAAGAAAAGGCTCATCATAGCCATGATTTTGATGCCTATGATGCTCTCTACTACCCCCTTCATTCATGGTGATGGGCCTCTCTTCAATACCCATGCCCCAAGTCTTGATTTGCACAATAGTCCCTATGATCATCTTGGTCCCGTTGGTCACCTTCATCACTATTGTTTCCCCTGTGGTTGCATTCGAAGCCAAAAGAGGAAGATGATGATGATGTAGGTGAAGAGGAAGGAGGGAATAACACCATCATAGTGCTTTCCACCCCCTCTTCGATGGTTGCAACCATGATCATAATCATGCTACTTGCCTGCATCCCTCCCATGACTTTCCTCCTTGGATTCCCCTTTGTCATGGGATCCGTTCTTTCTAGAACTAGGATTATGGACCAAAGAGAGAAGTCTCTTTAAATTGAAAGCCCTTAGAGAAGGGTTCTCTACCATCTCTTTGGTTCATCAAGAATGGAAAATCATTGGACCACTTCCCCTTCGCAGACTCATAGTGCTGCTCTAACTGTCAATCCCTTAGATGTTGTGCAACAATGGGATGATAATCCCTAGTGTCCCTATCCTGCATAACATATTTAGCATGAAGCCCTTGGATGCCAAACCACATAATATTTTGTTGAAGCATCATAGGAATTGATCAATCGAGCAACAACACAATGTTACCTTCCATGTCACACCACTATAGTGGTTCATCCTAGTGTAGAACGAAGGTGAAATTGGGTACATACTCATCAGGATGAGCATATACCACTCTAGAAAAAAGAAACTACAAGAGCTCTACTATGCTATGAAAAAAAATATTGCAAACCATGTGCCCAAGAACTATATTTATAGGCCATCACACACCCCACGATATCGAATATCCAACATTGCTTCTTGGGCCCTGATATTGGGCATCTAAAATCAAGGCTCTAATATATCTGATATTGGAGCCAAGAAAAATATGATTCATCATAGTTTATATTTGAATTTTTATAACATATAGGAAAAAATAATAAATTATATTTATTTTATCTTTTATAAAATATCTATAAATGGATGTAATAAAATAATGATCCCAATCTCTTATATCTCTTCAATTTCTTACACATTTTTCATGAAAAACATTTGTCCCATCATATATTGTTATGGACCCATTAATTCACTACAAATATATGGGAAAAATATGTTGTACTTAATGCTTCAACAATAAGATAGTTTAAGTTACAAAATTTTCTCCATCAATTCATCAAAATTTTTCATCAATTTCATTATTTAACAATTCATTACTATTCCATTAATCATTATCAAATTCATCACCTCAAGAAATTTCAATATTTATCAATAATTTTAATTTAGAAAAATGATCAACATTTAATCTTATCATTTTATGATTAGCTTTATCAAATTCATTAAAGATATTCAACCAAATTCTTAACATTTCAATTTCAATATTCAACCAGAAAGATTAAAAGTCATCAAAATGGAACCAATCAATTCCCTCTTAAAACTCAAATTAATTTGATCAATTCTTCATCATAGGATATTCAAGGAATTCAAGTAACATTAAGAATCATATTTTAAAAAATTTAAACTCTAAATTCTTTAAAATTTAATTTATTTCATTTTGCTAGGACCTAACCATGACTCATGGAATTCTTAGAAAACATACCACCACTTGTGATTATTAACCATAATTTGTGATATTTTTATAAGACTCATGATGAAGGGTTCTAATAAAATTATATAGTTTAGAGTGATATTTTTCTAATATAAATTTAACCAAAAATGAACTTCAATTGTGTTGAAATTTGACAACCAAATAGATCTTTTTAAGAGCTTTCCAAAAATCCCAAGATAATCTTAAAACTCCAAATAACAAGGAAGTTGTGAGCTTCCAATTTTGACCCAATAATTTAATTTCTTCATAAATTTTGGTTATATCATGGTAAACATACCACAACATGTGGTACTTTCAATTTCAAATTTTTTAGCCATTTTATCATACCATGACTTATGGTGTCCTAGTGGTCCATTAGTGATATCATCAAATTTGATTTTTTTTTTCACATGTTTAAAAGATAATGTCCCATGGTTAGCCTAGGGTTTGAAGATTGACTCATGGTAGATAAAATTTCAAGCATTTTCATTAAATTGTATTAGAATTTCAAAATTTTCATCATAGGATTTGTCATGTCCCCAGTCCTAAATGGAGATGTTTCATAATAAAAATATTGTTGTTTTGTAACAAATGATGTAATTATTGTAATAAGACCTAAAATGACACATTGTAAGTTGAAATAATTGAAACATAAATACACCCCAAGATATATAGTTTATATAAAAATTTATAATGTAGCATTTCCCAAAAAAATTTAACCCATAACTTGAAGTTTCTAAATCAAGAGTCTTACCACTAGAATAACACCTCATTGTTTGAAAGAACACATTGTAATTACAAGCATGTCCCTTAAGGTGACCTTTTGGGATTTATACTTAAGAATTAGAGGTTGTGCCAGCATGAAGTTGTAGAGCTAGTAAAGATGAGTAATGGACACAAGATGAATCATGATAAAAATGTGAATAACATTCCTTTTAGACAAGTACAAGTTTAATGGTGGTGGCACTACTAGATTGCCTCTAAGGAGTAGATGCCCAAGGAAAATAACCCTAAGAAATGCTCAGACTGAGATACATTATCTCCACATTAATAAAATTTCCTATTCATTTTCTTCTGCATTGTCCTAGTTGTATTTATTATGCATAATGTCGAATATTATGAATATGATGTCATAGATTTATCATGCAAAGCTTAATAATTCATATTGAACATAAAAGATTCAAGCCATGGGAGATCAAAAAAAAGTTTTCCAATATGTTCAATCATTTTTTATGGTACTCAAATTTCAAATTATAGTAATGATTAACAAAGGACTAATTAGATTTTAATGATGTCTAGAATAATGTGAACAAAAGCATTGAAAAACCAAAACCAAGATATAAGAATATGAAAAGAAATTTTAGAAAGTCACCAAAGATAAATAATTATGAAAGAAAATAATTTGTAATTCAATTGGTAACAAAATTAGAAATATAATTATAAAATTGAAGACTAGAAAATAAATGTAGTAATATCTTTAAGACAAATATCTAGAGAAGGAGAGTGTAAGTGAAACTCAATGGAAGATTCCAAAATTTCAAAAAGGTATGAAGGAAAAAGGCATATTGAAGAAAAGAGACAAGAAAAATTTCAAGAAAAATCAACAATCATTCAAGAGGTATAAGAAAGAAAAATGCAAGAATACATGAAGCACTCTAACAACAAAGAGAAGGCACACACAAAATTTGATGATTTCCACATTAAGCATAAACCATTTAGAATTAAAAAAAAAATCAAAGCAAGGACCTAGATATTGAAGAAGGCCCAACACTAAAAGGTAAAGAGCAACCAATTTTCCATGCATTTTCCCACTTAAGCAAATAGATTCCAACAAAATGTGGCTATTAGGAAGTGGATGTTCAAACTACATGACTTCAAAACTAGATAACTTCCCTAATATTGCAGTCATATGTGGCCTTAGTAAATTTTTCTTTGAGGATGAAAGAAAATTAGAAACACTAGGATTTAGAATAGTCAATATCAACTTGAAAGATGGAAACCATTTTAAAACTAGAGATATTTATTATGTGCTTGATCTTCAAAAATTACTACTTTCATTTAGCCAACTAACAATTTGAGTTACTACAATTAAATCTGAAGGAAGGCTTATTATATGCAAGTGCAAGCATAGTTTTGTACTAATCACTAAATCATATGCTTTTGTAAAATCAATAAAACAAATACAAAATTTTTTATTAAGCATTTTTTCAAACTTCATGCAACATTTAATAGTAACTAAGTGATCAATAGTGAAGTAATTATATCTAAAACATGCTTGACATCTTACCCTGACCTCATTACCTTCAATCCAGGAATTGATTCTCTTTCCTAGCAAAGTGGCTAATCACTTAGCAAAAATATTGCTCACTGAAACACCACCAAATTTGAGCTCTCGGGTCTCAACTCCAAATTTGGCTAGGTGTCAAAACTTGGAAAATTTTTTTCTAAGTGTTGATACTATGCCCCCACTACTAGGACTATGCTCTAGAGCATAGTCAGTGTAGTTGACACTAATAGTCCAAATTTGCAAAATATTCTAAGTGTTAATGAAGCTGCAAATTTTTCTAGGTGTCTTGACTACACTCACTCTGCCATGACTATGCTCTAGAGTGTAGTCAGCATAGTCAGCCTTAGAATGGCCAGTTTGCAAATTTTCCTAAGTGTCAAGCCAGAGGCTATTGAGCATGTATGGGATGAAAAAAATATTCTAGCAAATTTTCTAACTCCTAAGCCTATGCTCCCTACTATGCTCTAGAGTGTAGTTAGCGTAATCTGCATGGCCATGTCATCTTTGCTAGATTTTTCCAAGTGTTATGGCTACATTGAAACCTTCAAGACTATGCTCTAGAGCATAGCTAGTGTAGCCTACATAGAGCATCATTTTCTGGCAAGATTTTCCTAACTCTCAGGGCTATGCTCTAGAGCATAGTTAGCATAGTCTACTGAACCTACCTCTAAAAGCTTCTAGAGCTCAACATCGACCTACATCTTAGGTCCAACATTTCCTCAATAAGCAATATCAACAAGTTTTGTCTCTTTTGCATCCCCCATTTTTCCCCAAGATTATACCTACAATCGACACAGCTTGAGAGAGTGAGCAACGTAGTCCTGAAGCCTAGTCTCCAAACTACACTATTTTGTAGTTTTTTTTAGGTACTTTGCAATCTGTTTGGCATCACACATGTAGTCTTGGCAGTGTACTCATAGTCTGGCAATCTCATAGGGTTCATTGCAGCACATCAGTAGAAAACCATTTTTCTTCAGTGGAAGCATAGTTGGGGCTAGGATAGTCCCAACTACCTCTTTGCCATGTGCACCCAATCTGTGATTCACACTAACCCTAGTTCTATAAATACCCCTACACTTCACATTTTAGGGGTTTTCATTTTCATTCAGTAGTTGGCATTCTAGCATTGGCACTCTTGCACCCAAGCACCCTTTGCATCTTAACAAACTTTGAAATACCACTAGACACCATTGCACATCACTACGATGCCATTGTACATCACCCAACACATGGTACACCACCATAGCTTATAGGACACCGCAGCAACAAACCCAATAGGCTCAAACTCCACAGTGGATGTTAATTCTTCATAGCTAGACACCCTATGACTACACTCACCTACTGTGCCTATTGTGCACCACATACCTCCTAAACTTTCCTTTGTAATTGACTACACTCCTCCCATTTGGGGTGGTGCCACTCTCTCTCTTACTCATGTTCACTACATTTTTCACAATTCCTTTGGTATCTTAGCATTTTATTCACAGGTTTTCATCATTTAAGCAATTTTTTTTTGATTTTCTATTCATTTTTCATGCCCAAAACCTCTACTACGCTCACACTTGTGGACACCATGAAACACCATATCAACACCTTAACACTTGCTCCGTCATAACACCCATAAGTCCCAATTCGATTGATAAGACCATTCTAGGAACCCTGCCTCTATTCTTAGCAAGCCCTTATGCAAAAGCAAGGTTAAGAATGTGTGACTTTGGACCTCTTGGTGTCCCGTTCTAGCCTCCAACATTTTCAGTCATGATAGTTTTCTAGCACTAGAAGGAGGGCCTTCACCATTTCCTTCTTTGGCCATCTATTGGTTGTTGTCTTGCATGCTCTTTACACCCTATCCAAATTGGGCCCCATCATTAATTTCCTTGAAACCCCACTTGACAACACTAGTGTTCACACTTAGCCAAATTTTGGATCTTCCTCATAGCATAGCTAGCTCTAGCGTAGTGAGCGTAGTTGGCTCTGACCATAGTCCCAGAGCTAGTCATGTTTTTAGCATGTTTACACTTAATCATTTTTCTCTGCATTCTAGACATAGCCATTTTTGTACATTTTTACACTTAGCCATTTTTTTAACAGTTGCATACTTAGCCATTTTTCTACTTGTTTTGCATAAGCCCCTTCTGCATTTCTCTTTGCACCATGAACCCCAAATAGCCTTCAACCTCTACTTCAAGTGTGTTTGTTATCAAGCCCATTTAGCAAGAAATACAGATTGACCTTCCTAGTGCTGGGGGTCCTATCTTATCATAAATACAATCTCTTAGGTAGTGCAACCTACCTCCCAAGGTCATGGTGCTCAAGGACGAGCAATATAACTTCATTTATGCAAAAATCCAGGTAGTTTTACCTTTAGACCACCAAGAAATGAACGTCAAATGTAGTTATGAGATCATCTATCATAATAGGAGGGCACAGATTCCTTCTAATTTTGACTTTGTCCTCCTCATGGAAGATTATCAGTCGATGCTAGACAACCTCATCCAGAACATGAGCTGTGATGGAGGGACAAGCTATGAGGAGCCCCTTTAGGAGGAGTTGTACAAGTTCAAGGTTGAATCCTAGCATGAGAACCTATTCCACACCTCATTCTAGTAGAAAGCCTCTGCTTTCATTCCTTTGATGTCCTGTAGCTCAATGTCATCACCCAAGTTGACACCTGTGGTGGTAGCTCACCAAATGCCATAGATGCACCAAGATGCTGCTCCACCTTCCAGTGCTACTCTACCTTTCAGTCTTCCCTTCACCATGCCTTTCACCATCTCTTCATAGTCTATGTAGCCTTTGCAACCTGTTTACCCTATTTAGCTCATTCAGCCTCTTCAGGTAATTCAACCTTCCATGGTAGTAACTATTATGCCTACATAATCCAATGTGCACACCATGCACATTCCTCCCCTATCATACACAACTTAGGCATCCTTTGTCTCACCTACCATCTCAACACCCTTTACAATGGCCTAGCCCACAAAACCATGGTGGGGCCCTGGTGCTATGTGCATGGCACAACCCATGCAACAAGCATCGCATGTAATCACACAACCCAGAGTTGGATCATGGGCTACCCAACAACCATAGTGAGCAGTACAACCCACATAGCCCACCACTGCAACCACACCTATCCTAGATCAAGCATTCCAGCTGATCCAAAGCCTCACCAAAGAGGTCAAGCACCTTAAAAATGCCTCTAAAATCATCCACATGATGGACTTCTACTAGGATGATCCAATTAGTCCTATAGTTCCACCACTAGCATTACCCATGGGGGTCCCACTCCCATAATTCACCAAATACAATGATGAAGGGGATCATAATGCCCATCTGGTAACCTTTCAGTTAGAATGCCTCCTACTACAGGCATGGCCAAATGCCATCATTTTCATGTTCACCATGTCCCTGATTGGCAAGGCACTAGATTGGTACCATGTGCTCTCCAGGGCCTCCATTACTTCTTTGGAGGGATTGCTTACCCAATTTATCACTTACTTCAAGTACAACTTAAAGCCTAAGGCAACCCTAAACCAGCTTATGTAAGTAAAGCAAGGCCACCTAGAGCTCATGCAAAAATTCATCTAGTGGTGGAGTGCATCACTCAATAAGATTCATAAGCCTATCATGGAAACACACTTGCTAGCCATCTTTAAAGGTGTAGTGAATGACTTTATCAAGTCAAAGCTATACTACCTTGCCTCATAGTCTCTGAGTCAAGCATTTGCTCAAACTAAGAGCATTCAGGATGTGGTAGAGGCTAGCAAGGATTTGGCCTACGTGGCCTAAAAAATCTACATGTAAAGAAGGATAAATACAAGGACAAAGGCAAGTAAGCAATAGAACCATTGCAATGGTGCCAATGAGACTAAGCCAACCAACACCAAACCAACAGCCAAACCATCCAAGGTCTCGACCAACAACAACAAGGCGGCTAGCTCTAGTGTAATGATAAACAACCAACTTGCATCATTAGCGACCATGACACAAGTTACCACAAGGCCTAACTTTAAGCACAAGGATCACTCGAAGTATACAATGTTGCCCATTAAGCGGTCAGAGCTGTTGGATCAACTACTTCATGTTGGATGCATCCAATACAAGTAGATGTCCAAGGATGCTCTCAAGTAGCATGATCAATACTATGAGCTCCTTAAAAAATCCTTCAATTGTAGTCCCTAATGAGCCTCTAGTCCCAAGCATTTTAGATTAGAAAAATTTTGCCAATATCATCAATTGCAAGGTCGCAATATAGACTTTTGCATGGCTATGTAGGATGACATCCAATGCATGGTTAACAAGGATGAGTTGGTCCTTAATGCAACCAACCCAAGGCACTCCTAGAACCAATCAATGGAGGTTTACAAGAAACCACTCAATGCAAGTAGTTCAGCATACATCATTAATGCCATCAGTGTTGATGACAATGCATAACCACCACAACAGTCATTAATGGTTCATCTACCCTCTGGTAACACTAGGGCCTCCTTGACATCAACTAGTTTGAAAACCTCTTTTATCATTAGAGCACCACCTCAAGTGCCCATAACATCCTTTGTGGTTAAGGCCCTGTAGCATGTTGCAACTACAATAGTACAAACATCCTTCATCATAAGGGTGCTACAACATGTGGACTCCCCACCTGTTGGAAGTCTAGTAATGGCAATGCATCAACCCCTACTCACCTAAGGCTCCATTCTACAAGTGACTCCAACAAAAAAACAAGATGGCAAACCAAGAGGCCTAATAAGCACCTCAACGATCGAATGCTTAGGCAACACTAGGAGCAAAGGGAATTAGGCCCACCAAATCTTGTCCTCGTGTCTTCCATCCTAATGGCCTAACTAATTGAGGAGGCCAAAGGAACAAGCAAGCAATAATGGGGCACCAAGGCTCTGAGACAAACAAAACAAGCAAGGCCTAAATCCCCTCCATGAGGGATTCGTCTCTTGGGCTAAATTGAGGAGATGAAGGCTACCAACAACAAAGCGGCAAACAATGGCAAAGACTTCCTTGACACATTGGCCTAGGTCAAGCAAGCTTTAAAACATAAAAACATAACATTAAGCCTATACAACCTTGTAATGACTTCCTCCACCCATTGTGAAGCGTTAGTATGCATGTTGACCTTCATTCCTATCATAGAGGACATCCCAACTGATGAATAGTTCATTCACACTATGATGTTATCTCCTCCCTCGTAAGAATTGAGTTCAAAACCCTTGGCATTTCACAATGAGGCAAGCAAGATTGACCTTGAGAAGGGTCAAGTCATTACCATGCCAATGTTCACAACTATCCATGTAGGTAAATGCAAGATCCATAGGGTGCACGTTAATGATGAGGCAACAACCAATGTCATCCTATACATAGTCATCAACAAGCTTAGTCTTGCTAATCAAATTCAACCAACAAAGACAACATGTTTGAAGTCCTTCAATGGGTCATGTGTTGTCCTAAGGGGAACTATCACGCTAGCCTTCATGGCAAGGGAGCAATTCCCCACCACCGCCAAATTCATAGTGGTTAAGGAGATGCCAGGTTTCAACCTAATCTTGGGTAGGCCCTAGTTAGCCCAACTATGAGCCGTCTCCTTCACAGTCCATTAGGAGATCCACCTTCTGTACAGAGGTGGAGAAGTTATCATACATGGTGATAATTCAGCCCATCTGACCATCAACAACATTGACACTAAAAAGGGATCAGAGGTGGAGTTCCTCAATGACATGCCTCCCGTGAAAGATGAAGGTGAAAAATGTGAAGTAGACTAACTCAAAGAGTTAACAAAAACCCCTAACCTACTAAAATATTCTTTGTGGGTAGAATTGACCTTTGACATAGCTAATGAAGGTCAAGGTGAATATCATATTTTACCCTCTAGGCCCTACACACCGTCTAACCTACACGGGATTAGGAAACATCTACACAACTAAGGCATTCCCTTGGTCCAATAGGCATTGGGTCCCTTCCTACCCGACTACTACACACTTTGCTTGTTTGCATTTTGATTGCATTTTATGTTAGCTTGGTTGTTAACATTCTTGCATTGTTTATGTTACATGTGTTTATTTCTTCCACTTGTACATTTTTGCTAAGGTTACATTTTTTCTTAATTACTTGTCAGTAGTTATTTTACACATAAAAAATAGCAAAACACATAAAAATCATAAAATCTAAAAATTACAAAACATCATGACCCACTAAGGCCTAAAATTGGAAATCTTTCCTTCTTTTATCACATGGCCCAAAATGGTCTAAAACTACCAGCATGGCTCGCCATGGCCTTAAATTGACATCCTATGACCCAAAAAGGCCTTAAACTATTGCATGGCCTTCCATGGCCTAAACTAGTAACACTTTTCCTTTCAACACATGGTCCAAAATGACCTTAAACTATCATTGGGGTCTGGAATGGCCTAAAACTATTAAAATTTTGTCTACACACATAGCTCAAAATGGTCTAAAAATAGCAATCGCTATAGCCTAATCACATTAACTCATCGCAACACATAGTAAAAACATAGCAAATGAATATAAAAGTCTACTCATCATACACTCCACATGGTAAAATATCACTACATCTGATGAGAAAAATAGTACATGCCATCCACACTACATAGCAAAAATATACAAAAATAAAAAAATGCCCAATGACAAGGCTACATCAAGATCTACCTATCTAGTGGCACCAAGTGGAGGTTGGTGTTCCTTTTCCTCTGCTGTGCCGCTAGGCTTGCAGCATCACTTGGTTCCTATCAACAACAACAAAAATAACAAGAATTCATAAATGATGTACAATATACAACTAATAAACAAAGCATAAAAGAGAAACATAAAGATCTAACTTAAGAGGATCCTACATCGACCATGTCTAGAGCTATTCTATCAAGGTCTTCCTCCAAGCGTCAGAGGATCGTGGCCTCTAATAGTTGCATCTAGTCTTCCTAGTCAAAGTCAACACTCGCAAGGGTCTTATCTTCATCCACAGTGATCCATGCTAGTGGCTACATTGAAAAGTTGGTAGACAAAGTCTCCCCTAAGGGCAAGGCAATCTCTTGCTCAAGAGAACCACTAACCACTATGTGGCAAGTGAATATCTCGAAACCCTGACTTCCACCAATTGCCTCAACAAACATCTCAAGGAAGCAGGCTTTGACAGACTCTTCTTTAAGTTGTTGTAGTTATGCATCTCACTCACACTTATAGTGGTGCTTGTGGTCCTTTTGTGTGTGCCCCCACTTGCACACCTTAGGACTGAAAATCTTCCATTCCTAGCCCTTTTAGGCAAGTAGATCCATTTGTAGCCTCTACTCGATGATCTCCTAAGTGGCCTTATTCTTACCTCAGATCATTGACCAGTACTTGGCATAATTGATCTCGATGGTTTACCAGGTACTATCTCCCTATGCCCAAGCTTACAAGAAATCATATTGGGACTAGATATCCCTAATCTTCATGTTTTGGCCTGCCACTATCTCCTAAAGCTTATGCACACATGTTTCCACAAGTGCTCATTTGAGCACCTGTAGGTTCATAATGCTTTTGCACTAGAAAGCATACACTTTCTAACTACCTCATACACATGGTGAGGCACTTGCTCCACTTTAGGATGGTATTCGAGGATGGCATCCACCTTAGTCATCTAGTTCGGATCCCAGCAAAGCTTAGAACCTATTGGCATATAACAAGAAAATCAACATGAGCCATAGACTAAGCATAAAATTGGTAAAGCAACATGAGAAAAAAATCATATGCATATTGAGCTTGGAATCCACCTACTTTATGTTGTCCACCATGTCCTCAATAATGAATTCCATGAAGGCAAACTTGTCTGACATCTTCACCTATGGCTCCATGTGGTAGGTAGGCAAGGGTGATGGACTGTTGGTAAGTGCATCTACAACTACATGACAGTAATACTTTTCAACAACTAAACAACCTAAATATGCAAGAACAATAAAAATAAAAATATATGACAACTTACAGTGCTTACCAAGTAAGCCCTTAGGCGTGAGTGCAGGGGGATCTCTAAGCTACACACCATTGAAGAGGCTAGTAAAATCACCCTCATCAAGGTGAAATATCCCCTCTACATCAAACTATTGGAAGGTCTCTATGGCCTTGGATAGCTCCTCTCAATGTACCTCCCCCTCCTCAACTTGGGAAGGGACCCTCTCTACTACTGTCGCTACCACTACTTTAGCAACCCTCTCACCTAACTAACAAACATAGCATAATAGCATTAGCATAAAGTAACAAAAAAACATAAAAATTATAACCATAGAAAATTTAAAAAATAGATGCATCTACGCATGGACTAACCTACAACATCCACACACAATGTGGATATCTTGAGGGGGATTTTCTTGCTACCCACCTGTCCAACCACAAAGGCAGCCTCCTTTGTCAAGTGTGGCCTCTTGATTTTTGACTTGGAAGGCCCCACCATTTCTACAATGTAATGATTGCCCTTGTTTCCATCCCCAATAATGATTGGACAACAGTTTCCTACATTGTCATGGGAATAATGTAATCGTGATTGTCCCATTTAGATGTAACTAAGTGCAAGTCATCGATCCCCTCTGGGGGGTCCTACATATGAGTGGTTACAAAAAGGTGCCTAACCCAAGGCTTGGATAGCTACTCAAAATCCTACACTACCCATTTCCCGCTATCTTGGACCACCAAGTACTTCACAAACCTTCATAGATACACTACGAAGAATGCAAAGTGCACGTGAGACCTCACCTGGAGGTTGTAGCGAAGTCTAGTGATCTCTACTTGTCGTCTAGTGGTAAGAAAGGAGGCCTAGTTGAACCTTGTGCTCTTCTTCAATACCTTCCTCATCACCCATACTTGCTCTACCCCAAGGATCTTTCCTTGGGAGAGTAGATTCAGAAAGACGTGGGCACAAAAAAGAGGGTAGAGCTCCCAGATCTCAAGCACCCACACATCTCTAACCATGATGCCTTTGTGAGATCAGGTGGTTCCCAACCACTCTTCAATCTCTCCTTTATGATCCACCTCTTTGCTGGCCTTATCAACAACCAATGGGCCTTCAAAGGGAAGGCCAAAGAGGTCAACAAAGAAGGCATTGCTAAGGTCCAAGACTACCCTCACTCTGTGCACATGGGTAAAGTGGTAGGCATCACTACTAAAGGAGTTAATGATGATGACCATCTTGGCTATCAAAATTCTTGGGCTAAGGGTGAAGAAAAGGTTCATCAACCTAGCACATGTGAACTAATTGGTCAATGCCTCTAAATCCCAATGGCACAACCAATGTTATGTCCCCTCCACATCACCATATTTCATTATGAGGGTGGCCTTGCTATAGCCTGTGGTGATCATCGTCACGTCTCCTAAAGCAACTATAGCTACAACATAGGCAAAATTAACATTAGCATTATGCAAGGGCAAATCAACAAGTGCATGTGAGAAAGCTTAAAATCTGAGCAACAAACACTTACGCAGAACAAACAGTGTGTGAGACAGAGGTGGTGGTGCAACTAACTCCCTAACGTTGGGCTTGCCACTAGCCCACCCCTCATTGAGCTAATCAAGGGTCCTGAACTGCTCGAATGCCTTCAAGTACCAAGTGGAGCATTTCTTTAGATCCTCTTCCACCTGTTCAAGTATAGCATCCTAAAAGTTTATACTAGAGGAGAACACCTTTAGGGTAGTATGGATCAAAGCAAGAGCCTCTAGCTCATCATGAAGCCCCTAATCATCAACTTTAAATCTAGCATCAAGCATGAGCAATTAGCAATTAGAAAATTTAGCATGGCCAATAGCAAGAAACATAACACAAGATCATAGGAGCACTTACCCTCTAGCATAGTATACAGTTCTCGGTGGATTCTGGAACATGGTATGCATGTGTAGAGCAAAAAAAAGGTTGTTGCTCTTATTATAATAAGAGAACTCCAACATCCTCCAAATTCTAGATAGGGGATGAGAGCCCCTAGGGCTTCACATTGAACCTTCTACTCTATAATCATAGGTTGTGGGCTCATCAGACATGAGCCTTGGTATGTCCTGGCTGGCCTGGGTAGTAATGTCTCAATGATGGTGGCTATAGCCTCTACTACTAAGTGTGACCACATAATCACACTGCAGTGCTATAGCAAGAATGCTAGAAACTCAGATGCCCCTAGTTGAAACCATACCACTTGATGACCCAACTTCATATCTAGTGTAGGTGTGTTGGGTACAGGCTCGCTCATGTAACAAAGCATGCCAACAAGCTCCACAATGACCAAAATGGGTTTCAGTAGAACCCTACAACCATAAGTGACAAAATGTAGTGTTAGAATACAATAGATGCATTTTGGAAAAAAAACACATTAATTTACAATTAGCAAAATTTAGCATTATGTAGCATAACTTAGCAAAAATATCCTAGGGACTCCTGGGTCCTACGGGTATAGGACATCAACATATACATTTGACATGCCTAGTACTCATTGGGGTATAACATATTAGCATAGCATTAGCATTTTGTTCCACATGTGTGTTGTCTCACATTGTCTCGATTTGCATGCTTTAGCAATTTGGCATTGTTTCGGTTCACAAGATTGACATTGTCATAATTTTTAGCATTATTTATATTTAGCAAAATTTTTCAAATTTTTCCTAACTCTAGGCAACATAATTTGGAGAGTCCCAGAAAAAATTTCTAACTCTAGGCTACCTCTGGGAGTGTAGCCCAGAAATGCAAAAAAAAAAAAAATCTTTGTCAGCTATGCTCCTTGGAGAGCATATCCCCTACCAAAACTCTAGGAAAACTTCAAACAAAAAAAATCTAACTATTTGCTACACTCTTAGAGAACATAGTCCCAAATTTTCACAAGTTTCTAAGCTTAGCCCTAAAACTCAAAATTATTCAGAAAAAAGAAAAGAAGGATAACTATTCAAACATCAAAACCCTTATCCTTGCCACTGCTTCCCCACTCTATAGCCTCACAATTAGCCACTACCATAGTACTAGACCCCATGTAAATAACTAAAAAAATAACAATGATAGTCCCTAGTAGTACCCTCACCTTGTGGCAGCTGCCCATGGCCACCGCCAGCATTGCCACCCCTAACCTGTGCATAGTAAAAAAGAAAAAAAAAGGAGGGGCATAGAAAAATGTGGTGATGACTCTTTAAGCCTCAACTCTATAGGTAGCATCCCTAGGGTTGCTAACAACACCTCAATCCATCGCCCTGCATGCTCCTATGGCCACTCTTACCACCACAACACTTGTGGTTATCACAACCCAAACCCCTTTCCCTGCACATGCCACTATGTAGCTAAACTTTATCTTTGAGACAAAAATAAAAATAATAAACCATAGCTACGCATAAGTCTGCCACCTCTCAAACCCTGACATCCACATTCCATGAAACTTGTGAAAAACAAAGAAGCAAGAAAAAAGTGAAACCCTTCTAATGAGCACACATTCTCCCATGGCCACGATAGGCCCAACCAATCATGGTGGTGATGGCCTCTACCAATGTAGGGTGCCACTCCCAAAACCCAAGCCTAACGCCTAAGTGCAAGAAATGTAGAAAACAACAAAAAGGGAGGTAAGCATAGTCAAGCATACCTGGCAAATGATGACACCCTCTGCTCCTCCACACATGCTTCCAATAGGTGCTCCAAGACTCACTCTCCCTCATCCATGTTGGCCAAGCTAGAGTGCTAACATCCACTCCAATGTGACATGTTGGTGACTATGCTCTAGTAGCTATGCTACGCTCTAGAAAGTTCATTTTTACCTTTTGACAATGACAAATGTACCAAGGATAAAATGTGCTTATATATCCCTAGGGACCATTTAAATTTTTCCTACCCATTACTATGCTCAACAGTGCCAAGCATAGCTAGGTGTAAGCATAGTCACCAAAGTTAGAAATTTTTTTTATTTTTCTGGCAATCTCTAGACTTGGAAAAATTTTGAATTTTTCTTATTGCCTAGTTTGTGCCCAAGCCAATTTTTCTTTTCCAACATGCCCATCCTTGCCTTAACGATGAATTTAGCACATCCAATCATCTACTACAATGTTAAACTAGCATTTCACCATTTTCTATGATGTTAAATTGGCATCCAATGGTCCGCTAAGACCTTAAACTGGCAATCCCATGGCTTGCTGAGGCCTGAAACTGGCCCATGCATACCTTGCATTTAAAATCACATTTACATACTTAGGAAAAGTTTTATCACATTTCTTTCTTTAACTATGCATATTTCTCTCATTGAGACAAGTGTGGATTAACATTTTTCTGGTTGTTTTTTGCAAGATTGTTGCAAGATTCATAACATGTCTATGTACAAACATCTTCACTCACCACTAGTCCTCACTGAGCCACATGGCGATCTCACGTAATGTATCGATCCACAATGCTTAGACCTTAAGCCCATAGCCTACAATGAATGCATAACATCTATAGAGGCATCGCTAGACTAGCCAGACCATCTAGTTAGGGCTCTAGATCTAGAGGCAGGTGACATCACCAAGGATCCCATTGTTGAAGCCTTTGTGGCAACACCTAGTGGCAAGGTGAAAAAATTGAAACTCAATTCTTTGTTAGAGCCTCAACACACTCAAAACATTGCAAAGGTACTTAACGAAAACATCAAGGCATCCGCGTGGTCTTACAAAACCATGCCAAGCTTAGATCCTTGTGTAGTGCAACATAACATAATCCTCAATCCCAACATGAACTATTCAAGCAAGAAGCTTGCAAATTTAGGCTTGAGGTAGTGTTGGTAATCTGTGATGAAATCACCAAGCTCTATAAGGATGGTTTCATCCAAGCCATTGAGTATGAAAATTGGGTCTCCAACATAATGGTTGTACCCAAGAAAAATATAAGTATACGCATCTACATAGACTTTCAGGACCTCAACAAGGTGATCATCAAAGATGATTTATTGTTGCCTAGTATTGACCAATTGGTTGATACTATGGCTAGTCATGCCTTATTCTCCTTCATGGATGGATTCTTGGATTACAACCAAATTTAGATCAACCCAAAGAACCAACTCAGTACTACCTTCATGATCCCTTGGGGTACGTTTTGCTACACCATGATGCCCTTTGGACTCAAGAATTTAGGAGCAACTTATCAATGAGCTATGACATACATCTTTAACAATTACTGATTAGGTCTACTCATGATTATGTTGACAATATAGTAGTTAAATCCAAGGCATCACACAACCATGTAGATGATTTAAACCTTGTGCTCAAATGTTGCCTCCAACATGAACTTAGGCTAAATCCTAAGAAATGTTTCTTCAGTGTTAGGATGGGCCACATGCTAGGTTTCATAGTATCTGAAGCAAGCATATGTGTAGACCTCGATAAGGTTAAGGCCATTATCAACTTAGCACCATCAGCCAACCTTAAGGAGCTACGAGGGTTACAAGGTAGATTGCAATTCATATGATGGTTTATTGCATGGTTGATTGACAAGTTGCAGTCAATGCAACACTTGATCAAAAAGGGGATCCACTTTGAGTGGACAACTTAATTCCAAGAGGCATTTGAAAACCTTAAACAGGATCTGGCTCAAATTTCAGCAATCTACCCTCTGCAAGTAAATAAACCATTCTACATCTACCTTACTACCTCAAACATGTCCATCACTTCTTTTCTTTGCCAAAAGTAAGACGATGACATCGAGGTTCCCATATACTACCTAAGCCATGCATTAGTAGCCTACAAAGTAAAGTACAACAATGTGAAAAATACTTGTCTTGCCTTAGTCTTCTCACTTAAGAAGTGGAGGTATTATCTTTTTTGCAGTCAAGTAAACATCATCTACAAGAGCAACGTACTCCGAGCCATTACAATAAACATCTACAACAAAAATCACGTAGCATGCTAGAAAGAAATAACTATGGAGTTTGACCTGCATTACATTGCACAAGCATTAACAAAAGGTCAAGCAATAGCTACACAACTTACGACTTTCCCAATCAATAACCAAGCCACAATAGATCTAGAATTTTCAAATGAGCACATCACTAGCATAAGCCAAGTGCCTAACAACTTCAAGGAACTTTTATACTTTGATGGTTCTTCAACCTCTCAAGGGGGTAGTGCCATTTCCATAATCACATTCTCCTCTAAGGAGATCTAATCCTTCACATATCATTTCACATTTCCATGTACTAACAATGTGTTAGAGTATGAGAATCTACTCTAGGGTATCTTAGTGGCTCGTAACCTAGGAATACAAAACGTAGCAGTTCAAGGTGACTTGCAACTAGTTGTCAACCATGTCACAGAGGTTTACACTTGTAAAGCTCAATACTTGAAGCCTTATTGTGACTTGGTGAAGCACTTGCTCAGGCAATTTGCAACCACCAATGTCCAACATATCCCCCAAAACAAAAACTCCATTACCAATGCATTAGCTACATTAGCCTTAAGCATCACACATGAAATGATTTATGCATTGCCGACTATGGTGGTAGTTTGCACTGTGCCTATCATGCAAACAACTAACATTGCATCCATAGCCACAGTAAGCATACCATGCAATAGAGTGGTATGATAATATCAAGTCATACTTTCTACAGGGTGAACCTCCACAACATCCAACCACTACCCAAAATGATGTAGTGCAAAAGCAATCATTATAGTACATCATCATAGGCGATAGCACTTTGTGTTGCAAATCGTATGATGGCATATTGTTAACATGCGTTAGTGATAGTGAAGTGTAGATGACCGTTGAACAAGTCCACGAGGGACTCTGTAGAGGCCACATAGCACCCAAGGAAATGGTGGAAAAAATTAGATGCTTAGGCTACTATTGGCCATACATGAAGCACAATTGCATCTCCAAGGTCAAGATGTGCAACATGTGTCAATAGCATGGTAAACTCATGCACATGCCACCTACTAAGCTACATACAACGTAGATCACATG
Source organism: Gnetum montanum (assembly GCA_015680685.1). Classification (NCBI taxonomy): domain Eukaryota; kingdom Viridiplantae; phylum Streptophyta; class Gnetopsida; order Gnetales; family Gnetaceae; genus Gnetum; species Gnetum montanum. The sequence continues at coordinate 369,975 of MNCI01017629.1, forward strand.
GTTGTTCCAACGTTGGGGGTTGGACATCATAGGATCAATAACACCTTTGTTCTCCATAGGGCATAGCTTCATTATAACCACCACTGAGTACTTTACAAAGTGGGCTGAGGCTATTCCCCTTAGGAAAATTACATCGCAACAAGTTTGCAAATTCATACTCTACAATAGTGTCCTATTTTGGTTTACCCATGACCATTGTCATAGACAATGAACCACAGTTTAGCAGTGCTGAGAACAATGCCTTTTCCAAGCACCTCAGAATCAAACATTCCTTCTCATCACCCTACTATCCATAGGTGAATGACCAAGTAGAGGCCACAAATAAGGTCATTTTCAATCTTTTAAAGAAGATGCTTCGAGGCAACAAACAACAATGGCACAAGCAATTGATCCATGCACTCTGAGCCTACCACACAACACAAAGAACTACAATAGGTAAGACACCATACAGTTTGGTTTATGGGTCTAAAGCTATTTTTCCTCTTGAATTGTAGGTTCCATCACTCTGTGTAATCCTCTCAAGCTTCATTGATGAAGCTCAAAATGATGAGTTGAGAATAATGGATCTCAACTTGATAGAGGAGGAGCACATGTAAACGCTTAGTCAAATCAATTAATACCAACAAATGTAGCAACAAAAGCACTATCAAAATCAACACCAGCACTATAGCAACTAAAAACGTTAGTGGCTGGAAACACTGAGAGGTTGTCGGGAGAACAGTTTAACCTCGGATCTATGCGAGGGTCGTGCTAGATAAAAATGAAAATGGGGTGCCCTGAATGGTCTGGTCGATCAAACAGGAACTTAATCGGTGTAACTTAACCTTTCGTAAGTTTTTTTTAGATGTTCAAGACGCGAGGCATAACTGATGATTAATAAATGCGAGAGTGCAGAAAATAATGTTAAACAGCGATAACAATGAAGAAATAATAGAATAAGTTGGGGTAAGAAAATGCACTGCCATAAAATCATGGGTTTGATTCTCTTCCTTGTTTGAAGTGTACAAAAAGTTACACAACACTAGAAGCGCACAGAGAGTTCAAGAATGACTGAAACGCTCAAAATGTGCCAACTATGCTTTGAGTGTGAACTTAAAAGCTAATCATAGAAAGATGCTAATGTAAAGAGCTAATGCCAAATGCCAAAACAAGATGCCAACTTGAAATTGTCAACAAAACAACTTGCCAATCGTCAAAATTTGCCAACCGTAAAAAAAATGCCAACAATGCTCAAAATTGCCAACCCTTTGAGCGTTGCTCGTCGGGGTATTTATAGGGCTAGGAGTAGGAGAGAGATGTGGTTTAGATGCCATGTGTCCTTGACCCATGAGATGTTGATGTGCCCATACTACATGGATGCACAAGACCAGTTGTGAACTTGCTATGCTGCAATAATGTTGTCAAAATTGGAGATGATGGAATCAAGTTTGTCGACAATGCCAAGTGAGAAATGAAGCGCACTAATGTAGTGTATCTGCTTGCTACGTTGTGCTACACTATGTAGCATAGCACATTGGTGTAGCATAGTTGCTTGCTACGCTATGTAGCATAGCACAAAGTAGCCATCAGTTTGAAAAAGAGACTTGCGTTGAAGTCACTAGCTTTTGCTGAAAGCCTAGGCACACGCGAGGTTAACTTTTGAAGCATCTTATTGATTTGCATTCTTGCCTACGCTATGCTATGCTACGTAGCGTAGCATAGCGTAGTAGCTGATGTAACTTGCATTTCTATTAAAACTGCGACAAGAAAATTCTGCTTTTTTTGCCCTTGCTACGCTGTGCTACACTATGTAACGTAGCATAGCATAGCACTCTGTATTGGCTAATTTCTAATTTTTCCTTGCACTAACATCTTGCTAAAGCTTGTAGTTGGACATTTGTTTGATTTTTTACAGGCCTGCTATGATGCGCAGCGTAGCGTAGCATAGCAGACTTCTCCACTAGGAAACTTGCCGAACTATTTTTTCCATCCTAAGCACTGCCGACAACTCCAAGCATGGTTTCTAAATAGACTGTCATCCGAGTGAATCACCCAGGTGGGCAGGCCAGAGAGTCCATAGGACCTATCAACTCTGGAGGTAGAAAACTTGCCAAACTAAATAGTCTAAACTCAGTGCATTCATTTCCTGCCAAACATTCATGAGGCTACACTTGTGGAAATTTTTTCCTTAGTTCCAAGACCCTGGTGAAGCAAGAGTGCCTCAAAATTTTATGGTGTTTCAAGCACCCGATCATGGAGGGGGACCCAATCCTTAAGGTCATTCACGAACCCGCAAACAAACTCTCAACCAACTGAGAAGGGCCTTTCTTAGTCATCAAGGCTTATGACAATGGAGCAATTAGGCTTGTTGACCATGATGGAAACGAATTTCCTAATCTAGTAAACTACTTGTACTTGAAGCCATACTATGCCTAGTATGCAATGTCACATCAATGACAAGGCAAGGTAAGCAAGAGTCCACCATGACTAGAAACTGGCACAACATAGTCACTATGACTATAAACTGGCATAAACCATCCTTGGGCCATAACACTATAATTGGCACCCACAGCATTTATTTTCCATGACACTTAAACTGGCACAGCTCATCCTTGGATCATGACATTAAACTGGCACAACATCCACCATCTGATATGATGTTAAACTAGCACACATCAGTCTGCTAAGACTATAAACTAGCACATCATAGTCTACTAGGACCATAAACTAGGTCCACAATCTGCTAGGACCCTAAATTAGCATAGCATATGGTCTACCAAGACTTTAAATTGGGTTTGCAATTCAACACACATAGTTCTATGGATAAGTAAGTGTGAATACTTCCAACTCTTTGTCATTTGTTCACACCTCGTGAGCAAGGTGATGCACTACAGTTCTAGAGTGGAATTCACATCATTAAGAGAGACCTCTAGGACACTTGCAGCATTACCACCCTTGGCATTTTGCTAATCCTTTGAAAATTCCTTTGGAAATTTTTCTAACCTTTCAAAGCTCCTACCACAATCACCAACAGTATTAGCCCCAGGTCACACCGATAGCATTACCAACCTTGGGTATTTCATTATTACTTGGAGCTCTCATGATTAACACAACCCTTTGGAGTAGTCGCAACATTAGGGCCCCGGTCATCTCACCTACCCTATCAAGCTCTTGCCATTACTTAAGTACTTACCTTCGATGTGGTTACTAGAGCTTTTGTAGCTCTCTTTCTCTAGCACCTACACTAGTTTTCCTACACTAGCACTACAAGCTCTTACAACTAGTCTAGCACTCATGGCACTTGTAGCACCCTTGTAGCCAATAGTTTGCTCTCATATCACATCATGTGGTTGTTTCTTATTTTCTCTATGTTGTGTTTGTAGGATAAAACCCCAGAGGCATTCATGCAGAGACACATCTCATCACAGTAGTAACATGTTACATCACTTTGATGTGCATGATTGGACTAGCTAAACCACTCAAGAGTGCACATCCCTATTACCCCACTATCACCTACTTGCCTTTATCTCTTTTACCTTGCATTTCCTTGCTTTCCCCTACATCTCTAAGCTTGCAACCCTTTTAATGCACATGGCACCCTCTTTACATCAACTACAAAATCCATAGTAAGCATAAATTAACTTGTCCTATGGGGAGCCTTTGTTGGTTGGTCAAAGCCCAAGTGTATGTAACGCAACTCATCCTGGGGAGGAAACAACTATCCTACAGATGCAACATGGTTGCACTAAAGCTAAGCCTGTTAGGTGGCATGTAGCTCACCTGACAAAAAGCATCATATATCTAGCATCTTGCAATCTGTAGGATCCAAAGTGGGTTTGTCGTACCCACAAAAAAAAGAATGGGGTAAAACATGTTCCCAAGCAAAAATTAGCAAAGCTACAATTTCACAACTAGCCCAACCCTAAATCCACATCGACCTTCTCACAAGCACTCCAACAAGAGGTCACAATTTCAAGGGCAAGCCATTCTGGTGCCATGGACGTTGACTCTCTCATAAGCACTCTGACGAGAGGTCACTATTTCAGCAACAAGCTACCTTAGTGCCATAATCCTCATCAACCATGCTAACTCCACATATTGTAGTAGCATGCACTCTCTACATCTCATTCACTTGTTACCTCTCAACACATTCCCTACATCTTTTATCTCCAACATACCATTACCCTTAGCACTCTTGAGCATGGTATAACGACATTTGGTTAGGTACTAATGAGCAATGTTGATGCCAAGCCTACTATGGTGTTTTGCATTCTTTGTCGACATCTCTCAAGCCACTCTTACAAACGTCAACAAAGAGGGGCCAATGAAACACCACCAAATTCGAGCTCTAATGTCTCACCTCCAAATTTGGTGTCAAAACTTGGCAAATTTTTTCTTAAGTGTTGAGACTATGCCCCCACTGCTAGGACTATGCTCCAGAGCATAGTCAGCATAGTTGACACTAATAATCTAGATTTGCAAAATTTTCTAAGTGTCAATAGAAGCTATAAATTTTTCTAAGTATCCTAACTATGCTCACCTTGCCATGACTATGCTCTAAAGCGTAGTCAGCGTAGTCAGCCTTGGAATGACCAATTTGCAAATTTTCGTAAGTGTTAAGCCAAAGGCTACTAAGCATGTATGGGATGAAAAAAGACAGCTTGGAAGATTTCCTAACTCCTAAGCCTATGCTTCCTACTATGCTTTAGAGCATAGTTAGCGTAGTCTACATGGGCACATCATCTTTGCTAGATTTTTTTAAGTATCAGGGCTATGCTCACACCTCCAAGACTATGCTCTAGAGCATAGCTTGCATAGAGCATCATTTTCTAGCAAGATTTACCTACCTCCCAAGGCCACGCTCTAGAGCGTAGTCAGTGTAGTCTACTGAAACTACCTCCAAAAGCTTCCAGAGCTCAGCATCGGCCTGCATCTCAACTCCAACATTCCCTCGACAAGCAAGATTAGGAATTTTTGTCTCTTTTGCACCCCCCCCCCCCCCCCCCCCCCCCCCCCCCCCCCCCCCCCCCCCCCCCCCCCCCCCCNCTTGAGAGAGTGGGCAATGTATTCCCAGAGCATAGTCTCCAAACTACATTATTTTGTAGTGTTTTTCAAGTACTTTGCAGTATGTTTGGCACTCGTACATGTAGTCTTAGTAGCATAGTCACGGTCTAGTAGTATCACAAGGTCCATTGGAGCACATCAATAGAACATCATTTTGCTTTAGTGGGAGCGTAGTTGGGGCTAGCGTAGTCCCAACTACCCCTTTGCCATGTGGTGCCTAATTTGCAATTCACACTAACCCTAGCCCTATAAATACCCTTGCACTTCCAATTTTAGGGGTTGGCATTTTCATTCAATAGTTGGCATTTTGGCACTAGCACTCTTGCACCCAAGCACCCTTCGCATATTGACAAACTTTAGGACACCATTAGACATCGTTGTACACCACTACAGCACCATTGTACACCACCCAGCATACTGTACATCAACGTAGCTTGTAGGACACCGTAATAGCCAACTTGGCAGGCTTAGACTCCATGATGGACATTACTTCTTCATAGCCAAACACCTTGAGACTGTGACTATGCTCACCTACTGCACTTGTTGTGCATCACATACCTCCTAAACTTTCCTTTGCAATTAACTACACTCCCCCCCATTTGGGATGGTGCCACTCTCTCTCTTGCTCATGTTCAATGCATTTTTCACATTTCCTCTTGTATTTAAGCATTTTATTCACATTTTTTCACCATTTAAGCAATTTTTTGTGGGTTTGCACTTCATTTTTCATGCCCAAAACCTCTACTATGCTCACACCCATGGACACTACAGACATCGTGAAACACCATATCAACACCTTAACACTCACTCTGTCGTAACACTCGTAAGTCCAATTTCGATCGATAAGACAATTCTAGGCACCCCTACCTTTGTTCCCAGAAAGCCCTCATGTGGAAGCAGGGTTAAGAATGTGCAACCACGGACCTCTCAATGTCCCATTCTAGCCTCTGATGTTTTCGGTCGCTACACTCACAATGATCATTCTCTAATTGTTCAAATTATTTGTTTCCCTTTTTATGTAACAAGATAGCTTTAGTAGTTTTCCAAGGTTGATTTAATTCTCGCTCCACTATTAAATTTAATTTGTGTCAAATTTCTCTATGAATTGCAAATCCTACCCACTTTAATAATTCTACATATAAATCATTTGAATCTATAGCTTTGTGAGATGCTACCTTTTTAATACCCTTTATGACTTCCTCAAGAAAAAATTGGAGAGGTGCTTGCAATACAATAGTAGTAGAATTATCATCTTCTCTTGTAAATAGCTTATTGTAAAATGAGGAAATATCTTGAAAATAAAAATTAAATAATGAAGAGGCTTTATGAAAAAAAAAACATTTATCAAAATTGTCTAGGTTTCTTTATAATGCTGTAAGAAAAATATTCCTACCACTCCCTAATAAATTTCCTTCTCTTAGTTCTAATCAAGCTTTTCATATGCCTTAACTAAACTTTATCTGTGACTTTTATTTTCATTCTTAATATTCTTCCTAGCCTACATGCAATCCTCATCAAACCAAGTCTTCTAAATATCCTGGTGTTGTGAATGGACAACTTACTTAGCTATTGTAAGAAAAATTTATTCAAGCTCATTATATCGTCTTTCAATAGTCCATTTGTTAAGCGTTGCATTCATATATTTTAAATTGAATTCTAGGGTTATTTTGTACTAAAATTTTTTTCTATTCTTATTTTTGTTGTCTAAGAAACAATTTGAATTTCCAACAGAAAATTCTACATGATAATGGCAAGACTCTAGTAAATCTTCTCCAACTTTCAACTCCTTAATAAAAGTAATATCTTCATAAAAACATAAATGCATATCAATGCAAGAGTTACCTTGAGGCTATGAAGGAAAATGACAAAGATTGAGAAGATCTAGCAAGGCCATTAAAAATCAAAAGATCAATTTTTTTTCTATTTTAATAGCTAATCCATCTTAATAATAGTGTCATCTAAAGGATGTTATGTCTAGTTGTGATCTTCAATGATATCTAAACTACCAATATTATGTTGCCATTGAATAATTTTTGTTAGCTATGAACTTATCCTTGCATTAAAATCTCTACAAATAAATACCAAGTCTTTTGTTGAAAATTCTACAATATCTTTGCGTTAGAATTGAAAAGGATGATCATAAGAACTCTATAGAATTATAAAATGTAGCATCTCTTGGAGCAAAACAGCATATGGAAAGGAAAGCATAACCATGTTAACATAATAATTTTAGCCAAAAATATTATTTGTAATGATCAATTTTTTCTAAAAACATATAATTTTTAAGATATTTCCTCACTAACCCTGCAATGCCACAGAAGGTCTTCCTCTTCACCCTACACTTGTATTTCTTAGAACAAATTTAATAAAACTAGGAATTACAAAATCTATAGAACCAACATCTTCCCAAGTTTCAACAAAATCAAAAATATCAAAACTATTAAAGAAGCTAATACTATTCAAAGAAACAACTTTATTTGCAATTTCACTATCAATGTTAAGAAATCCATACTTTAATGGGCCTATACATTTTTTGAATAATTTTTACAATATTACTTATTTTAATTTAGGTATGCTACAAAACCCTGTTCACAAGGTGTTTTAACTTTTTTCCATTATTCAACCCTTTCTACAAGTTCCTTTGGAGTAAGATGCTTATTTATCCAAATGCTTTTTCTATTCTCAAGTTGCTTCAAGTAGCTTCAATGTCTTTAAACATGTACTTTATCTTCTATAATATGAGACTTAACAATTACATGTTAGGGCTTTTCATGTTATTTACCTAAGATCCTAGAAATTTAACTTGGTTTGCCTAGTAGTCAACTAGCTTGGCAACCTAACAATTAATACGTGAATCTAGAAACATGAATAGAAGGTTGATAGAGCAAACACTTATCACCTTAGAATAGATCAAACTTTATTTCTATTTTTAGTAATTTACTATTTTAGTTAATTTTTTATTTTTAATAAAATTCTATATTTACTAATAATGGTTATAATAACATCATTGATCACATGCCTTGGTTACACTTAACCATATAATCCAAAGCTACTAAACTAGGAACTAAGCTAGATGTTCTTCCTAGTCCTTTTGGAAATTATGACATAGTTTATCATGATACTTATAGAATGTATGGTTAGGCATTGTGTATACTCACCACCCATTAAATATGGATAAAACAAAGATTTAAAAGAACCCAATCTCACTAATAGAGGGGGTGCGAGAGTCAAACCCTTATATGTATGTATGTGTGTATGTATTAAAAGTAAAAATTTAGAGTAAAAACTAATCCTTACAACTAATCCTGAAAAAACCTTCCTTCTATGATAGGAAAAGGATCATATGTCAAATGTTAAACACATCTTAACTTAGTAATCCTAGCAATTAGTTAACTTGGTTTACCTAGTAAGTAACCTAATAGTTAATACATGAATTTAGAAATATGAATGGAAGGTTGATGGAACAAACATTTATCACCTTAGGATAGATTAAACTTTGTTTTTATTTTTAGTAATTTACTATTTTAGTTAATTTTTCATATTTAATAAATTTTTATATTTAATAATAATGGTTATAACAATATCATTATTCACATTTCTTTGTTACAATTGACTATACAATCTAAAGCTACTATGAGTATAACTAAGAAGTAGGCTAGATATTCCACCTAGTCCATTTGGGAATTACGACATAGTTTATCAAACAAAAGTTAAAAGAACCCAATCTCACTATAGGTGTGGGGGATGTGTTAACACCTATATATATATATATATATATATTAAAAATTTAGAGTACAAAAGTCGAGGAGTACTACAAAGAGGAGAAACTCCAAATCAACAAAAAAAAATACCCAGTAGTTTTGGGAATGCCTTTCATGTTTTCATCCTTATAACCAACCTTAAAAAGCTAATCCTTTGAGGTAGGAAAAGGATTAGACCTTGCCCTTATTCAAAAGTGCCCAATTGGGTTTTTACATTTTACTAAATGCTTCCTATTAATTAGAAAAAATAAAGAGAGAAACATTTAGTTATTCAACTAAAGCATTAATTGTTGAATGATCCACCTTGAACGAACAAAGGAAGAAATTTAGTTAAAGGATCTCTGTGAAAAACCACATTACATTGAAACTTCCAAATCATGAATAAGACTATCTTATTCCTAAAAAGGAAGTTGATGAGTGGCGAGGTACCCCTACACTCAACCATACGAATACGAGCATACACGTGCAATCCGGTCGAACTCCGCAGACTAAATGCCTTAACACCACAAGAAACACTTGGGGTTAATCGTTCGTTGTCTTCCCAGGCTTGCTTGTAAGTGTCACGGTGTATGGTTAAGCAAGTCTGAGGTATGTGATTTTTTTGGTATTTTTCGGTTTATCTTCTATGCTATCAGAGGAAAGGGTTGAGAAACTAAGCTAACTCTAACTAATGTCCTAAGTCTAAATTAACTAGCGTCAGCATCCGTTCCCACTTACCGGACACACCCTGAACTATGCAACTGTGGCTTACCAAACGCTAATCGTTACTGGGATCGCCACACGTAACGCAAGTGCTCGAAGTGGTCGTACTGAGGCACCTATTTAGCTTAAGTGTGATAAGCAGCCGATTCCTTAGCTAGCCGTACACACCCGTGGGTGCTCGTAACTAAGTCGTACTTATCACACGTTCTAGCCTAGCAATGAGCAGCCGATTCCTCAACTAGCCGTACACATCGGACTACTACTGGGATTACCAAGCGCAGAATCCTGGAATACGCTACTGGGTTACCAAGCAGCCAATGCTCGTAATTGAGTCGTACTCATGCGTTGCGTCAAGCAGCCGATTCCTTGACTAGCCGTACACGTCCGTAGACGCTCGTAATCAAGTCGTACTTGAACGCACTAGGAAAGTAGTAAATGAAAGCAACAATAAATGAAACCACGTGCTGCAAGGTTTATCCAATCAAGTTCGTCTTTATTGCCGTACACAACTTGGGTTCAGGTTACAAGCTGCTCGAATAAAGAGCCGTTCACTCTAGGACTCCTACTGCGGGCACATGGGAAAAATTCTAACTCTGGAGTGATCAATCTGCCAGAGCTTCGCTACTTCTAGCCATGATTGCCAAATGAAGGGAGTGCCGCCTCTTATTTATAGATATGGCGGCGGGACGCGATATCGCGGCACATGCAGGTCGCGTCTCATCAGAAGTGTATGAATATAAGAGTTAATGAAAAAAATATATTATAGAATATAATTCATGGTACATTGTTATGGATATAGAATTGTTGTGTTATATTTGATAAATAGTTAGTGCTATTTCCATAGGATCTTAGATAATAAGAGTTTCCTATGAGTTAAATTATACTCCAATAAAAAGTACTTCTTGTTAGTCATATGGTTAACTTGCATAGTATTGCACTTATAGATATTAGGTTCAAAGCCAAGTACCAATACCCCTTTGTATACACCAACCCACGAGTATGTCCTACACAAAAGCCTTACCCATCACTATTCTCTTAAATAGATTTGTATCCTTAGATGTATTTGTATTATTGTGCATAAGTAATATACATTTCCTTCAACATCCACTTTTATTTATTTCTAAATAATATTCTTTTTTCCATTTGGATTATTCTTTAAGTTTTTTTAAAATTTTTTTTACCATACACCAAGAAGCAAATACATGTTCATTTAATCATTCCTTCTTATATTCTAATTCTCCATTTATTAGTTAAATTTTTCATCGTTAGTATCATTGTTCGTCATGAGGTGTGAGAAGAACTTCTAAAATTCTTTAATTTCATAAATGTATATAATAAACTAACAAATTGTTTCATCCTTTAATAGTTTAACATATTTAATTCTTCATAAAAAATAACTTTTGTTAGAAATAAATTTGCATAGCATGTTATATATTCATAGGAATATACATGTTTTTTAAGAGACAAATGATATGAAAGGTTATTGCATAGGACATGTCCTTTACAATAAGGTATGTTAATACTAATGGGTAAGGCTATTCCTTAAGACAAGTCATTAAACTAAGGTAAGCAAACAAGGAGGGTAAGTTTATTACTTAGACAAGTCCTTAAAAGTAGGGATATGCAAAAGGTTGACACGACCTTGAAGAGGTTAGTATCTTTGGAGGACAATCGAAAATGCAAGAAGTCCTAATCGTGTTCCACTAGTGAATTCTACCTAACGGCTTTGGTATATTCAAGTGGTTCTAAACAATACAAAAGCTAACGTTGGTAAATCAAGTTCTAAACAATACAAAAGGTAACGTCGGTAAACCAATCAAAATCAAGACGGCTAAAGGAAATCTAGGACCAAATGATAACACTAACCAAAAAGTGGCTTCCGATGAGAAATCTAGGCAAGTAAAGTGGTGTATTTGCTTTGACGCGACAACGGTCCAATGGATTTGGCCCTCTTTTGGAAACCAAAAGCAGTTCAGTATCCCAAAATACATAATACACCAAAACGCCAATGGATGGAAAGGGGCAAAGCATCTTTTAGAGCATGCTTCTTCGTCTGTTGTTTCTCGTGTTCCCCACGTCAAAGGGTACGAGACCAGGCTTCCTCTTGAAGCGGCGACGTCTTCTTTTATTTATTCATTTATTTATTTTTACAGCCAATCGCATAAGACAAGCTTCTTTCAGGCGCCCTGTAAATTCTGTAAAATATTAGCCCTTACCACGATTATTATGTTTCTTTATTATCATTATCATTAGAATTATTTTCCGCAAAGAGCCTTTCTCAGATGCGAACCCCCCGGAGGGAGGAAATCAACGTCTGTTCGTTTTGTGGGGAGACAAGACAATCTAAAGCTGGGCCACCAAATCCATCCATACGGATAAATTTACATAACCCAAACGTCCCTAACGGTTTCCAAAAGGTCCATACTTTGAAAATATATTTCTCGACTCCCCAAATCGTGCAGAAGCTAATAATAATTACCAAACCTCAAAGGCTGTGGCTGTGACAGCATGTCTTTCTTCCCGAAACAGAAAAAGCGCCGCCTGTTCGGCCCTTGGAATCCGCCAGGGCCACATAAAAACGATTTTAAAATACTTTGTCTCAAAGCATTCCAGTTTCAAATCTTCCCTATATTCATCTCCAGCACGCAAAACTACTTTTTCTTTTTTTTTTTCCTTTTTTATAATCTGTCTTCGGAATAATTTATTCTTCGTGTTTCACGTACGCCGCCGGCGTTGGCCCGCCGCAACGAGCAGCGGGACCCGCGGCAGTTGCAGGAACCGCGAAACTCGCTAACGGCGACGGGAAAATGTAGAGAAATTTCACAGACGTTTCTGCTTCTGCACCTGGCTGCGATGGTTCAGCTCAGAGCTTTGGCAATAGGCAAGTACCGTTACGGCTTCGACGTCTTCTGGCACAGCGCAGGGCTGAGAATCGGCGGCGGCGGCAGCAGCTTCTTTGTTGACGGAGTTGTCGGAATTTGCAGAAGCCGAGGCAGGGCTCGAAGCTCTTTCGTGATGGAGATTTGACTGCGAGTCGCATTTTAGACTGAGGTCCAGCTTCACGGAAGTCTGCGTTTGGAGCTTTTCCTGATGACGAATTCGGACTTCTTCGTCCGCTTCATGATGAGCGCCGTTCGGCGGAACAAGTTGTTGTTCCGTTTTCTGGCGAACACGGCGGAGATCGTAAATCTGCCGCAGACGCTGCCATTGATCGGCATCTTCGTCGACGGTCATGCACTCCGGAACGCCGCCGCTGAGAACGGTCTGGACGGCGGCCTGGCAGATGTGCCATTTTCCGGTGCACATTAGCCCGACGGCGCCGTGGACGGGGCTCACGGTCCGTCCGCAGGACTCGTATAGCAGAGACTTAAACAAAGCTGAAAGCACAAGAGCGTAAGCAGAGATTTAAAACATACTGGAAACAAAAACCTGGAAAAGGAAGAGCTCGCACACAGAGCTAGGGTTTGTTTACATCGGGACATGTTAGATTTCCGTATCGATGAATGAATCAATTACCAGGTCGTTCTGCTTCGGAGACAGCCTCGATGAAGGCCATAAGGCCAGCGCGGCCGAAGAACTTTGCGACGAAGACCGTCGCCGCGGCCTGCGACTGCGGAGAGTCGATCCATTGCAGGCATTGTCGCAGAACGCAGTTGTCGCTGCATCCTTTACGAAGCACGCGGCAGCCATTGCAGCTCATCTTCTTCGCTCCTCCTCCCGGTGCCTTCCTGTAACGCAATTCTCATCCGTGAGTGGAAAATACCCGAAGAAACAAGAACTCTGTGCCGTCCTCGAAAATGATCGAAGAAAGAAATCTCAATCGACAGAGGAAGAAATCTTTGGCGCAAATAATCGAAATCTTTGGCGCAAATAATCGAAGAAAAGAAAGAAATTTTACTCGAAAATGATCGAAAGAAGGCGGAAGAAATTTTAGTCGAAAGTGATCTAAGAAACGGATCTTTCTCGAAGATAATCCAACGGAGAAATTTTCTTCTCGAAGCTCTTCGAAGGAAGAGAAGAGATTCGTTATTTAAAAGGAAATCGGCGAGGGCGGGGATGATTGCATACCTGTCGGAAGAGCAAGCGCTGGGGTCAGGCTCAGGCTGGGACATGAGAGAAAGGTGAATTGTGCGAGCATGCGAAAAACGTTATTCGATGCGGTGCCTGCGTGTGCGTGCCAAGGAGGCCAATGGCGGAGCCAGCACAGAGCAGGTGAACGAATGATGCGTCGTCGTCTGTGCTGCGGCGGCAAAGTTCTGCGTGCAGCTGCTGAGAGAACAAACGAAGAAGCATCATCTCTCATTCCTGTGCTTCTGGTGCTGCTGCTGTTTTTACCTGGCGCATTCGCTTATCTTTGTCAGTAGGTGTGGGGCGGACAGTGGGCTCTCCTCTTCTCTGTTGTCTCATGCCGTCACTGCATCTGCCCGGCTGCCCCTGTCCCTGCCCGGATTTCGTGCCTGATTGAATGTTGTAGCGCCCGGATTTTTAACCATATATTACGGCGCCCGTGTGTTAAGAATCAGCCTGCCCCTGTGTTAAGAATCAGCTTGTGCATTTTGAGTGAAAATTAATAGAAGCTCTCCATTCCTTCAATTCTTAAATATTTTATGCAAGTTGTGTGTGCTTTGGAAGCTCTCTTAACTTTTCCCTTTACTTTCTTGCATTTTTGCAACATGGCCATCTCATTTGTGGAGTGAATCCCTTCCATAATTTCTTCTATCGCCTTTATTTCGGAGTTTCTTAGAAATTTCTTGTTTTCTCTAAGTTTCTCACTTGCATGTTTCAATTTGAAGGTTTTTTAAGTTTCTAAAGTTAAATTAAAGTATACTCATGTTTCTGCTCAAGTTTGAAAGAGTTTAGAAATGCTTTTGTGATGTAATTTAAGGGATTCACATCCTAATTTTAGATTCAAGCTATTTCCTAAGTTCTTATTCATGGGTTTCTCCCTATTAAGTAAAGTCTAATGTAAAAGCATATATTTCTTGTTCCATGTGCTTATCTCAAGCTTCTTTAGCTTGCTAGAGTCTTCTCTCATGTTTGTTTCATGTTTTCAAAAGCATGTGAAGGTTTTTTAGGAAGAATTAAGAATTTATACAAGTTTATCATGTTTTGTGTTTTTAGCACATGTGTTAAATTCAAGGTTCATTTGTTATTTATCTTGTAATTCATTCAAGCCTCATCATGTTTAGAAGCTATATGACATGTTGCTAGTTTTTATTTATAAAGTTTTGAGCCTTGGACTTGCTTTCAAAGTTTGGTTTTAGTATTGTTCCCTATTTCCTATAGGACCATGACTCAACCATGAGTTTACAATGACTTGTAGTATACACAAAGGCATTTTCAGTTGACTACGACTTCACCATGACTCGTGGTAATTGACCACAACTAAACCATGACCAGTGGCACTAGACCATAGCTTCACCATGATTTATGGTGCTCAACCACGACACGACATTACTTATGGTCTATTTTTTAATAGTCCCATGACTTGTGGTTCATCTATGAGCAATTTGAAGTACATCCAAAGTACTACAAAAGCTAGAACATTCACCATGACTTGTGGCCAACTTGTGGTATTCTTAGAGTTAATTTTTCTCTATTCTTGGAAAACCAAAAGTGTGGTGGGCTTGTGGTATTACAACATGACTTGACCATAACTTCTGGTCAGCCATCATGATGCATGGTACAATACCAAGACTAATAGTGTTGTAGACCACAACTAGCTACTAACTCATGTTCAACTTGTGGTGGTAGAAAATTTCTCTGGTCAAAGTAAAATTTCTACAACATCTAGTTCAAAGGGGTATTATTATGCTACTATCCTCTAACAAAAAGTCTAATCCTTAAGCAAGTTTCTTTGGATAATCCATGAAATTACAAGGTGTGAATAGAATGCATTTTGATTAGCTTTGTGATCATTTTTTATTTGATTCTCAAGAAATTGAATGAGAAAATTAGATGTAGGTAGTGGTAGGTAGGTGCCAAACTCAAACTAAATAAGTATATGTATCTTTAGACATACGATATAAAATTTTCATAGAACTTAAGTAGAATATTTGGTGGTGTTAGACTAAAAAAAATGAATTATAATATTTAAAAAAATTAGAGTACATCACATCAATGAAGAGAGAATCTAAAGAAAAAGCCCAATGGTTTTGGAATGTCTTTTCATGCTATTATACTTACAACTAATCTTGAAAAATCTCCCCTTTGAGGTAGGACAAGAATCAAGCCTTAACCTTATTTAGAAATTCTTTTATGGGTTTTTACTTCTTACTAAATGGTTTTCTATAAATAAAAGGAAAAACTTCTCTTTAAAGATTAAAAAAAACATATTAATAAATAAAAACTCTTTTATTTTTTCAATAAAAAATAATGAGTAAATAGCAATAAAAGCTAAAATCTTTCCATCTTTGAGCCTCCAAACCAAAAATAATAATATTGGAGAAAATAAATTAAGTATTTAGCTTTCATTGGGAGCTTTTTTGCTTGAAGCTCTCACTAAAAAGTGACATTTTTAAGAATGTGATATTTAACTCCTAAAGAGATGTCATAGTTATGCTCTTACTATTGAAATATAACTACACACTAAAGCTTTCAAATAGAGGAGAGAACAAGTTGTTAAAGAAATTTTCAAATGCAAAGAAAGAAAGTAGGTAAAGTAGGTTGATCACCAAAAATGCTTTTATTGATCCTTAATTAAAAGTTGTTACAAATTTTGAATGTTTGTTTTTAAACATGCTATGCAATATGACACTTAAAAAAACCATAAGCAAATGAGTCTTCAATTCCAAAAAGAGGACATTGAAGAAAAATAACTCTCATATATTTAAAATGGATGTTGATAGGAAGATCCTGATGAATAAAACACCATAAAAATACAAATTTTTGAATCAATAGTAGCTTGGAGCAAGATCACTCCAATACTAAATCACCTTCAAATACTAAATTCAAATATTATGAAAGGATAAATTATTTGCTAGAAAACAAGAAAACTAGCTATCTTTAATTATTTAAAAGAGAAGATTACAACAAGGTGCCACAACCCACAAAACATCCAAACCTAGAAATCTTCTATACAACTTTAAAGTTAAAAGGAAAAGCAGATTTGCCATCCTTTTAAAAAATATCTAGAAAAGATTGATACAAACCATTATCAACTTTAAATAAATTCTCAAGATCAAAAATTAATTTTTCAAAATCTTTTTTCTCTTTCTATTTAAAATATAGAAGTTAGATGCCTCTTTCTATGTAATCCATCTATCATACATATGTAGATAGGAAACTACAATGATGCCAAATTTGCTCCAAGTGATACATAGTCTAAATGAATTAGTAGCCCAAGCTCCCTCATTAAAAGGAAGCCACCATGGACTAATTTACTTAAGTATATCTTCTAAAATTATAATATTATTGTAATTCCAATACTTATTAAGCTTGCACCATGTTTTCCAAATTTACTTAAGAATTGGAAAACTAGAAATAGAAATGACATAAGAAAAAAGAAGACAGTGAAGAAAGTTATTAGAAAACCAAATGTTATCATTTTTAGGTTTTCCTTGCATAAGTTTGTTTCTAAAAAGAAGCATCCAAACATCATCTTCATTAATACACTTTGTAATTCAATTTTTTTGCAAAGTAATATCTTGGTTATAACAATTAATATGGCAAATTCCTCCATCTTTCTTACAACTAGTGCAAATATCTCAAGAAACTTCTAAAAATCCTTTTCTATGTTGCTTAGCAAACTAAAGAAATTGATTATTAGTAAATTAATTCTATCATAAGAAATTTGAGAAAGATCTCAGCAACTGGAGTAATAAATATGAGTAGATTGAAGCATTTTCTTAATAACTAAAACTTTACTATTAAGGATGAGCTTTTTCCTTTCCACTTATCAAGCTTGTTTTTTGATGAATTGTGGTTTTCCAAGCCCCAATATCGGGTATGCAATATCATAGCCTGGATATGATATCGTATACATGATGATGAGCTGTGATATTGCGTATGTGATATCGCATCCCATCCTATTATCTATAAATAAGAGGCGGCTTCCCTTGTTTTAACCACTTAGACTTAGACCCTTAGCTAAATTCTTACAGTTTTACCATTCCAGAGTTAGAATAATTTCCATGTGCCCACAGTAGGAGTCTTAAAGTGAACGGATCTTTATTCGAGGAAATTGTACCTGAGCACACATTTGTGTACGGCAATAAAGACGAACTTAATGATAAACCTTACAACTTATGGACTAAGCTAAATAGTAATTAATTATTGTTGAATGTTTAAATGCTTTCCTAGTTAATTAATTTCTCTCAACCCTTGACTCTCCTAGTTAAGTACACTCAGTACAATTGCTTCGAGCATGTGTGCAGCGCTTGGTAGCCCAATAATGATTAGCGTTTGGTAATCCTAGCAGTGTTACACTGGTTTAGGATGTGTGTGGAAAGTGGGAACGGATACTGGTGTTAGGAAAAATTAGAACTTAGTTAGTGAATAGTTAATGAAAGTTAGTTACTTAGTTCTCTTCACCTTCCCCTATTAGCATAAGACATTAAAAAGATAAAAGTTATAAAAATCATATACCTCAAGCTTACTGAACCATACAACTGTGACAATACAAGTAAGTTTGGGAAGACAGTGATTGATTAACTTTAAGTGTTCCATTAAGGTGCATAAACACTTAGTCCTTGGAGTTTGACCAGATCGCACATGAAATGCTCATATTTGTATGGTTGAGTGTAGGGGGTACCTCGCCACTCATCATTGGCGCCGTTACCGGGGACTTAGTTGTTTGTGCGCTACGTAGAACATAGGAAATCATCCATATCATTGGGAAGCTAGAACGAACCCTTAGGGTTAATCAAGAAAAGATAAGACAATGGTAAATAGCACACTGAATAAGACAAAAATGTTTTCTTCTTCGCACAAAAGCACTTCATCGCCTAGGACTAACACAAGAGACAGTCGACGGCATAACACACGTAACCAAGATCGACTAGTTCCTCAATAGTTCTATGTGGTATATATTCATCACGATGAGTATGTACCCAAATTTACCTTTATTCTCCATCAAGATGAGCAACTACGTTGGAGAGACTTGGAAGGTAACATAGTGTTGCCTCTAGAATGATCAGTCCCCAACATGCTTCATTGTGCTCTCTCACAAATAGACATGTCATCTTTATATGCAGAATATGTTGCATGCAATCTTGAAACAAGGGACTACCATCCCACAGAAGCACAACATCAAAGGGACTTGCAACAAGAGAGATATCATACATCCTCGAAGGGTAAATGGCCCCATAACGCTTTGCATGTCTTGAGTGAAATTGAGGATGGTGAACCTTCTTTAACAGGTTCCCAACTAAATAATGTTCCTCCTCCTAACGATGGTCAGGAGATGGTTTATTAGAACCTCCACTCCACGGTTCACAACCTTGGTTCTGATCCCCATTAACACAAAGTGTTCAACAAGGGAACACAAACACATGATAAGGATGGACGTTCTGATCATGATCACGATTAGGGTTGAGACCACTGAAGAGAAGGTAGAGAACATTGTCATGATGATGGCTCTCCTCCTTCTTTGCCTTCATCATCACATTCACCCTCTCCTTCAGTGTCCAGACACAGTCATAAGGAACCTAACCATGAGGATAAAGGTAAACAGAGTGAAAAACATCGATGAGACAGTCGAGAACGAGGATGAGGGCACTCTAAGAAATCAAGGCATGGAAGAAGGGAGAGTAGGGAACCGCATAGACACCAGAGACGCTATGAACAAGATGACCACGATGAACCCCTACTCGCAACTAGAAACATGCTAGACATAATGGAGGCTATAAGAATTCCCATAAGGCACCAAAAAGATAGTAGGATCAAGAGGTTAGACATGAATAACATCCCATGGTTTGAGGGGGGATACAACGCTGATCCTCAAATTCATTTATAAGCATTCCATGATGCATGTGCCTTGCAGAACATAGAAAACAAGTGGTAAAAATTGAAGTTGTTCCCAAGGACACTGGTAAAGGAAGTAGAAAGCTGGTACTAGTCCTTAGAATCGAAATCCATTTGGATGTGGAGTACGATGTTAGAACTGTTTAATGACAAGTACCAAACATACTCCTGAGTGTCTAACCTGCGAAAGCAAATCCAAGGATGGAAGCAGGAAAATCATGAATCCTTGGATGCTACCATGGGCCATTATTATGCACTCTTACATCATTGCCTGGGCTATGGTTATTCGCAGCAGGATCAACTACGCCATCTTGTAGATGGACTTACACATGAAATAAGGAGAACCCTTGGAATGTATGCCTAAGGGAGATTATCAAAGCTTAGGTCTCATTAGGTTCATAGATTGCTAGAGTAAGTAGCTAAGGAAGAAGGGAAGCTACGTAAGAGAGAAAGTGCAAAAGAGTACAATTGAGATCGTTCTCTCCGAAAAAGGGGAGTGAGATTCTGTGAGGAGGAGGAAGAGTCACCACTCAAAGAGATGGTGAATAGGAAAACCTTGCTGCTCCAAAAATCAACAACTAAAGTATTGGCAAAGGTAAACCAGATGTGGGACTCCCTAGATAGTAGGTTCGAAACTGTTCTTAAAATCGTAGAGGAGTCTATGGAGTGAGGTAGTGACAATGACGAAAAGAAAAAGAGAGAAGTGGAAAATGCATGTAACAAAGGTAAGGGTAAAATGGCCATCACCGAAGAGGTTTTGGATTTTGATACGGACAATGACAGTGGATGTGAGATATGCCAATACAACCATCCTAAGGAATGTTTCCCAGTAATCTCACACCTACAAGAGTCTGGGGTGTATGCACTTAACCCATGACTTAACAAACGACAAGCACCCTGATGGTTACCTTATCCCCAAGGTAACCCAAGGCAGTTCCACCAACCTTTAACGTAGTATCCAAGTGGAACTCCACCACAACCTATTGAGCAACACCAATAGTGGAAATACCCACAGTCATGGGGGATGCCACCACCAATGCAACAATACCCCTACCAGCAACCAAATCCATATGGCTACTACATGCAGTTTCCAATCTCTCCACGTGACTCTATTGGTCATGTGACACCACAACATCACTACCAAGCTCGGGAGTATTATAGGACTCCTTCTCCTAGGGAAGACAACCCACAGACATACCATCCTCCAAATCCATATGCAACTCTCACACTGATAGCTCCATTACCACCTACTCTAGCAATGCAAGGGGAACTCCCCATTCAACTGTAGCAACACAATGCTACGAGAGCTGTGAACCTTTAACCCACTATTGGTTCTGACAACCGTATGAAGAGAAGACCTTTCTTCAGAACCAACAATCCAACCAAGCTCTCACAACCACAAGCAGTTGAGCCTCTGACCGCTTCTCCATCAAATACGACTTTAGATCTCCCTTCAAACAAAAAATCGAGCTCAATTCACATGGTTATGTTAACACATGTCGTTACTGACTGGATTAAGGTGGGCCACCTTCCCAAGAAATTCTCTGATCCTGGAAGCCCTCTAATTTATCTCCAAGTCACTGGGAATGAACCATGTAAAGCTCTTCTGGACTTAGGTTCTGGAGTTAACTTAATATCACAAGAGATGTACAAAGCCTCAAACTTGTCTCCATTAAAGAAGAGCAATATCCGACTAGAGCTGGTCGACCAGTCCATCACAATTCCCTTAGGACTGGTGGAGGACATCATCACCACTGTGTGTGGGTGGTCATACCCCGCTGATTTCCTAGTGATACAAGTAAACAATAATAAACGAGACTTCTCAATAATCATGGGAAGGGCATGGCTAAGTACCATAAATGCATGCCTAGGAATCCACGATCTTTCCCTGGAAATATCTAAGAAAAAAACCTTTGGGAAGATCGAATATAAGAAGGTTCCATGCATCACATACAGTGATACAGGGTGTGACTAAATGCAAGAATGTTCAGCATTGCCTGCATGCAACTGATGTGCACAAGAAATTAACATACAAAAGTGCTTGTATGTAGCAACCACATGACAAGAAGACACCCAGTGGTTGATAGTTGATCAAGAGAGAAACTCACCAACGTGCATGGAACTAACTGAGGGAACAACTTGCGCTCACGTAGAAAGCATAGATACACTGGAACAAGAATGTCGCCAACTTTCAAACCTTAACCTGAAAACATCAATTGGGAAAAGTTGAAAACTCCTAAAAAACTCAAACAAGTGCCCAAATAAGGGATTGCTAGTTAATGTGCAACAGACCATACCTTACCATGAATCTAAAATGGTCAATGCACATAATACCTTTGAGAAAGGATGACCCCGCTCATTATTTCAGATCTCCCCCTTCCAACTTAGTCATGGGGGAGATGGCCATCTTTGCTAATCATTTAAGGCCCTCAGTTCCTTTTTAATTTTTTGTTTTACACATTTTTTTTTACAAATTTCTTTAAATTTTCTTGTTTTTGTTTTGCAACATCATTTATGCTCTTTCATTTCTTTGTGTGTTTGTTTATTTTGTTAGGTTCATCACCTAATAAGTGCCC
The DNA here is from genome assembly GCA_015680685.1 of Gnetum montanum. Classification (NCBI taxonomy): domain Eukaryota; kingdom Viridiplantae; phylum Streptophyta; class Gnetopsida; order Gnetales; family Gnetaceae; genus Gnetum; species Gnetum montanum. The sequence goes on from MNCI01017629.1 coordinate 392,020, forward strand.
TTGATGGTGGTATGAACTGTATTCTATTGATTGCCAATGTTTGGTTTTTACCTTTGAGTTATAATGTTGATAGTAAGGTATGGTTCTTTTGATATAATAGGTAATGAGTCCACATCATCCATACATCCATGAATTTCTATGGTCTCTCTTGGCTTGGAACTATACAGTCCCCTTCTTAATAATAGAACTATCAACGGATTGGTGACTGGGCATTTCTCAAACTAAGGAAGGACTCAAGGATTGAAAAGGGTGTGGCTTTAAGGGTATTTGATGCATTTGTGCTGGCCATTCTCTTGGGTGCTTGGATGTTTTATTCTTGAGTTTTCCTTACCATTCTAATGTTGCTCCATTATTGGGAAGCTGAGCTAATAAAAATAATAAGTCTTTGCATGGTGTGGTTCTCACACAAATAAATAAATAACAAAAAAAATAGTGAGAATTCAAAGCATGTTCCGTAGACGAAATAATCCTTTGGGCTACAAGCAATAGTTATGGAACTAAATAAACATGTTCCCTCTAACTAAGGCCCTTTCTTACTTCCTACCTTTTCCTTTTCTTGTTTCCTCGGAATGGTGGTGACTCTTTGGTGGAAGCATTCTTGCTACTTCAAGTGGATGGATTGGCCAAGTGTATTAATGCGAAGTCACTAAATGTGGATTGTAAGAGGCTGGCTTTGGAATGAGATCTACTAAGTCACATTAACCATAACTACACAAGGGGCTATACACCACCTTGTTCTTGGGACTCCATTCCATTCTCTTCTCCTCACCATTCTTTTCCCATGTTCCACCTCATTGTCGGTTGTATCAGTAGTCTCTATTTTGGTTGATACGTTTTTTTCTCTTTGGTAAATTCTTGTGGTTAAGACTTTAACTCTTGCTTCCAAATGACATTTCCAGAGCCTACGAACTCTTTGAATGTGGGGTTGTTAGGGCATTAAGAGCATGAGCCTGCTTTGGGGAGGACCCACTGGCATTCCTATTTGGTGCATCAGTTAACTTCTTTCCCTTGAACATTATTGCAATCATAATTTATTTTGTTCATTTCCACCTATGACATTCATTCTATTGGCATTGCCATTGTTTTTTTTCTCCATCTTTCTTATTCCTCATATTTTTCCATTTTATCACTACCAAAGGTTCGCTCTTAGTCATGGGGGTCCTGGTCCAATTTTTTCAAATTTCTCCTAACCCCTACACCTTGGGTAGTCGCCAGTGTTATATCTCTAGAATCTGTATTAGCCACATCACAACTTAGCCAATAAATCGTACACCGAGGCAAGGTATCAATTGCATTGTGATTTATTTACCCTTGCTAATATGTGACTGTGTTGTGTGTGCAGATGGCGATCATATGACAATGGATTGGAGTTGGAGAAAACACTTAGGATGGACTGGTGCTGGAACAGTCATGCAAAGGAACAAGATTGATGGTGTGGCTATGGATGGACAACGGAAGACGCAATTTTGGCATTGACAGCAACACATCTTCTTTTTCTTCTCTCTCTCTCTTCTCTCTCAGCTACCAAATAAGGTTGGATGTCAAATGTGTATAGTGTTCACTCTTGTGGTCATGAACACTAATTTTTCTATGTATTGTAATGATGATCCGTTCACATGTCATCCCAACCATTAGTGTCATTCAAGTCAATAATCCCATACCTTCCCAATATTTTGTAAGGAACTCGAGGACGAGTTTTCATTTAGTCATGGGGGTATGATGAGCTATGATATCGCGTACACGATATTGGGTACGTGATATCGCATCCCATCCTATTATCTATAAATAAGAGGCAGCTTCCCTTGTTTTAACCACTGAGACTTAGACCCTTAGCTAAATTCTTATAGTTTTACCATTCTAGAGTTAGAATAATTTCCATGTGCTCATAGTAGGAGTCTTAAAGTGAATGGATCTTTATTTGAGAAAATTGTACTTAAGCACACATTTGTGTACATTAATAAAGACAAACTTTATGATAAACCTTGCAACATATGGACGAAGCTAAATAGTAATTAATTATTGTTGAATGTTTAAATGCTTTCCTAATTAATTAATTTCTCTCAACCCTTGACTCTCCTAGTTAAGTACACTCAATATGACCACTTCGAGCATGTGTGCAGTGCTTGGTAGCCCAGTAACGATTAACATTTGGTAATCCCAGCAACGTTGCACTGGTTTAGGATGTGTGTGGCAAGTGGGAACGGATACTGGTGTTAGGAACAATCAGAACTTAGTTAGTGAATAGTTAATGAAAGTTAGTTACTTAGTTCTCTTCACCTTCCCCTATTAGCATAAGACATTAAAAAGATAAAAGTTATAAAAATCATATACCTCAAGCTTAATGAGCCATACAACCATGACAATACAAGTAAGTTTGGGAAGAAAACGATTGATTAACCTTAAGTATTCCATTAAGGTGCGTAAGCACTTAGTCCTTGGAGTTCGACCGGATCGCGCATGAAATGCTTGTATTCGTATGGTTGAGTGTAGGGGTACCTCGCCACTCATCACATGATATCATGATTCATGTGTTAGCCTATAAATACAGCACTTAGGTGCACAGCGAGACCATTAGTTAGTACTTAGATCATTAGAAAGTTAGAAGTTCTTTTCTTTTGACAGTTTAGCTTTTAATCATTCTTAGTGCATGCTTGCAGTGTGATGCGTGTAATTGTATAGAACCTTTGTTCAAGTGTGATGTACTTGGACACACACACGATCAGTAATTGATGAGAGCGGTTACTCTAATAATTAGAGTGGTAATTATTAGAGCGGTTACTCTAATAATTAGAGTGGTTATTATTAGGGCAGTTACTCTAATTATTAGAGTGGTTATTATTAGAGGGGTAGTTTCTCTAAAATTAGAGTGGCATTTTTTGTAATTATTAGAGTAGTTACTCCCAAGCCTATAAATATAATGCCCAGGCACACAATAGAGAAGTCAAGAAGAAGAAGAAGAATTTAAAAGAGGAAGTCTTTTAGGAGTGAAGTAGCAAAACTCTAGCCAAGTGCCTGCAGCTGGAGGTCTAAGTGTGGATGGATCTTTATTTGAGCATTGTGTACCTAAGCACACCTTGTGTATGGTAATAAAGACGACCTCTTGGATTCATCCTTGCAGCACTTGAGATTTTTTTTCTTACTCATTTTCTTTATTTTATTTTCTTCTGCATTTATTTTATTTTATGCACTTTACATTTCTATTATTAGCACACACAGTACGATCACTTCGAGCATGCGTGTAACACTTGGTAACCCAGTAACGATTAATGTTTGGTAATCCCAATAGTGTTGCGTTGGTTTAGGATGTGTAGGGCAAGTGAGAATGGATACTGGTGTTAGGATTAGTTAAAACCTAGTTAATCAATAGTTAAGTTAAATTAGTCACTTGGTTATCTCTCTCTCTCCTCCCTTATTAGCAATAGGACATAAAAGCATAAAAGCTATAAAAATCATATGCCTCAAGCTTACTTAACCATACAACTGTGACAATAAAAGTAAGTTTGGGAAGACAATGATTGATTAACCCTGAGTGTTCCATTAGGGCGTGTAAGCACTTAGTCCTTGGAATTCGACTAGATCATGCGTGAAACGCTTGTATTCATATGGTTGAGCGTAGGGGTAGGAAATTGTTCATCATTGACGCCATTGTTGGGGACTTAGTTGTTTGTGCACTACGTAGAACATAGGAAATCATCCATATCATTGGGATGTTGGAATGAACCCTTAGGGTTGATCAAAGGAAAGATAAGACAATGGTAAATCACACATCGAACAAGATGAAAATATCTTCTTCTTTGCACAAGAGCACTTCACCACCTAGGACTAACACAAGAGATAGTCGACGACATCATACACGTAACCAAGATCCATCAGTTCCTCAACAATTTTAGGTAGTATATACTCATCATGATGAGTATGTACCCAATTTCACCTTTATCCTCCACCAAGATGAACAACTGCGTTGGAGAGACTTAGAGAGTAACATAGTATTGCCTCTAGATTGATCAGTCCCCAACATGCTCCTTCGTGCTCTTACACGAATAGGCATGCCACTTTTGTATGCAGAATATGTTTCATGCGATCATGAAATAAGGGACTATCATCCCACAAAAGCACAATGTCAGTGGGACTTGTGACAGGAGAGTTACCATGCATCCTTGAAGTGTAAATGGCCCCATAATGCCCCACACATTTTAAGCGAAATTGGGGATGGTGAAATGGTTTCAACAGGTTCCCCACCAAATGATGTTCCACCTCCTAACGATGGTTAGGAGGTGGTGTATTAGAAACTCTACTCCGCAGTTCACAACCCTATTTTTGATGCCCACAAACATGAAGTGTTCAATGAGGAAACACAAACACACAATAAGGATGGACGTTCTGATAGTAATCATGATCAAGGCTAAGATCACCGAAGACAAGGTAGAAAACACCGTCATGATGATGGTTCTCCTTCTTCTTCAACTTCATCATCACATTCATCCTCTTCTTCAGTGTCAGGACACAGTCATAAGGAAACTAACCATGAGGATAAAGGAAGATAGAGTGAAAAACATCAACAAGATAGTCAAGAACGAGGATGAGAGCACTCTAGGGAATCATGGCATAGAAGAAGGGAGAGTAGGGAACCGCATAGACATCATAGATGGTATGAATGAGATGACCATGAAGAACCCCTACTTGCAACTAGAAGCATGTTAGATATCACGGAGGCCGTAAGAGTTCCAAAAAGGCACCAAAAGAACAGTAGGATCAAGAGGTTAGACATGAACAATATCCCATGATTTAAAGGGGGATACAATGCTGATCTTCAAAACCACTTACAAGAATTCCAGAATGTGTGTGCCTTGCAGAACATTGAGAACAAATGGCAAAAACTGAAGTTGTTCCCAAGGATACTAGTGAAAGAAGCAGAAAGCTGGTACCAGTATCAAACGTACTCTTGAGTGTTTAACGTGTGAAAAAAACTCCAAGGATGGACACAAGGAAATAATGAACCCTTGGATGCTACCATGGGCTGCTATTACGCACTGTTACATCATTGTCCTGGCCATGGTTATTCGTAGCGGGATCAACTACACCATCTCATGGATGGACTTAGGCATGAAACAAGGAGAACCCTTGGAATGTATGCCTAAGGGAGACTATCCAAGCTTAGGTCCCATCAAATTCAAAGACTATTGGAGCAAATTGCTAAGGAAGAAGGTGAGCTACGGAAGAGAGAAAGTGCAGAGGATTATAACTGAGATCCTTCTCTTTGGAAGAGGGGAGCAATATTTTGTGAGGATGAAGAAGGTTCAACCGCTTCAAATTTTTGGTAGCCCTCACAACCACAAGCGGTTGAACCTCTGAATGCCTCCCCATCAATTAAGGCTTCAGGGCTTCCTTTAAACCAAACACCAAGCTCAACGCATACGGTTATGTTAACACATGCTGTTATTGATTGGATTAAGGTGGGTCACCTTCCCAGGAAATTCTCTGATCTTGGAAGCCCTCTAATCTATCTCCAAGTCACTAAGAATGAACCATGTAAAGCTCTTCTAGACTCAGGTTTCAGAGTCAACTTAATATCATAAGAGATGTACAAAGCCTAGAACCTGCCTCCATTAAAGAAGAGTAACATCCATCTAGAGTTGGTAGACTAGTCCATAACTATCCCATTGGTGTAGCGACCGAGAAAGTCGACAGTTGGAAAGGGCACCGATGGGTCGTCAACCACTAGATAGTCTCGACCCTATTTTCGTGGGAGGGCCATGCTGGATGGGATGGAAATGGGGCACCCTGAATGGTCTGGTCGATTAGATAGGGACTTAGTCGGTGTCTATATAACCTTTTGCAACGTGTGATTTAAAGAAAAATGAGATAGCGTGAAGTAATGCTTAAATGCAAAAGAGATAGAAAACAATGTAAAATGCAATAGTAAATAGGAGATAATGTAAACTACAGTTACAAAAATGCACCCCTTTGAAGCTATGACCTCACTTTGTCAAGATGGATATAATTGGTTTCACAGTGTTGGGAAGTGTAGAGATCCTGAGGATGACCAAGACGTGTAGAAAAAGATGGTTGTGTGCTTGAATGTAGGCTTAGGTATTAACAATGCCAAGTTCTACCAAGGTGGTAGAAGAGAATAGAACAGGATGCCAACTGAGAATGATAATTGTTTACAATGTTAAATAGAAAGCTTACAATGCTTGAGATTACAATGCCAACTTTTTGCTTGTAAGCCAACAAGACTATTAGCTGACCAGATTGCCAAGAAAATAGACTAGGGATTGAAAAGCTACAAAGGAAGTCCCTTAGATCAAAAATTTTAACAAAAGGGAACCAGGAGGAGATAGAGCTAGAGCTAGAGAGAGCGAAGATCTGGAAGAGACAATGCCAGAGTGCCAGAGGGAGACCAGAAGAAAAAAGGAGAGTTTGAATGTTGCTCATTGGGGTATTTATAGGACCAAGGGTGCACGAAAGAGGTAGTTTGGATGCCACGTGTCTTGGTCCTATGCTGACCTATCTATGCTGCACGTGCCTGCATGACCATTGGGCAAGCCTGCCATGCTGTAATTACAAGTCTATCATGTCGTAATTATGCTGTCAAAGCAATGGTGCAATTAGGTGAAGTGCATTAATGTCACATAACGGCTTGCCATGTCTTGCCATGCTTTGTAGCATAGCATGTTTGGCATGGCCTAGCATCTTGTTACGTTGTGCTATGCTATGTAGCGTAGCGTAGCCACTGGTTTGAAGCACGAAACTTATGTTATGTCTTGCTACATGTGTTGGGAACCTTCGCAGTGTTGTGACTACTGGTCACAGATTTTCTACACTACGCTACGCTACGTAGCGTATCATAGCATAGCAGCTGTCCTTAGCCGCAAAAACATTGCCAATATGCAAACCTCATCTTTTGTACTGCGAAGCTTGCAAACTTGCTGATCTCGCCCTTTGAGATGCCTTGTATTAAGTTTCGCAGAATTGCTACACCTCGTTGTGCCATGTAGCTTAACGTAGCATAGCAGCAAAGATGACCTGATTTTGGCCAAGTTCACCACTTCCTAATGGAAGAAGACATTGTCGAAGGACTTGGAGTTGGGCAAGGGGATTGGTTGTCCAAATTTTGTTACACTGTGTGGCATAGTGTAGGATAGCACTGCGCTTCTGCAAACATCTTCTGAAGTTTCCTACGCTACATGACATAGCGTAGCGTAGCAAGACTCCTTGACTTAGAAAACTTACCAAAGCGGTCTGAAAATCAGAGCATCCATCTCCTGAAGACTTGTTGTAATGCTGCGCAAATTGCAAAGGCTTGGTGAAGAAAGAATGCCTTTGAATTTTGGGATGTTTCATTAGCCCCTCTTTGTCAACATCTAGAGGACGGGCTCGAGATACGTTGACAAAGAAAATGAAACACCACCAAAGACGTGATGCTAACGTTGCCGCTTGGTGGCTGCTGGGACATTGCTTGGCTATGCTTGAGAGTGAAAGGGCAAAGCAGGGAGGAAGGAGGTTTAGGAGAAGGGTAAAGATGATGTTTAGCAAAGTCCCTTGTTGGAGTGCTCATGAGGGACTTATTCACATTTTCATCTTTACCTTCACTAGCCTTCGATCCTCTATAGGATAGGTGTTCCTTTCCTAGGATGAGTTACATTACATTTGGGTGGTTTTAACCTGCCTACAGATGCTTTCCATGTGATGAGCTGTGTTACGCACGTCATGGAACTTGCATCCTGAAGTAGCCAAGCTAGGCACTCACTTCATGACACCATAGCATTTGCTACTATGGCTAGATGTACTCTCAGTTGCACCCTGTAAGCACGATGGAGAGAGAGATGCGAAGCGAGGGTAGGAGTCTTACTTGTTGCAGGCATTGTTGAAACTCTTGGACACCCGTGCTAGTGCACGGTGTCCAAAGCAGAAAGCCTAGTAGTGGCCTTGGTAGCACTGGCGGGGAGGTGGTGGAGTCGAAGGCACCGGGAGTTGTTGTGAGTGCAGATGCTCTGGAATCCCTGCGAAAGGCATGCATTCTCAGTTCAGCTATGGGCTCAGCTACCACATAGCTAAACATCATGCAAGCTGAGGCATTGGTAGGGGACTGGAGGATGACAATATTATGGCTAGGCCACAATACTGTTGGAACTCCAATGGCAGGCACTGGCCGAGGAACTACCGTCAGGGTGGTAGGCTGTGGCTATGGTAGGTCTGGAGGGCCAATGTGACATCATACGACATCTCCAGAGGGTCAGCATGATGCCAAGGGTGGCAGCGTTACGTGTGCTCCAGATCGTGTTCGTAGTAAGTCGTGAACTACATTCTAGAGCTACAATGTCCCAACCCCTCGTCAGCACTATGCATGCTCGTTCGATGTGTACTTGATGTAGATGCATGCTAGGGACATAACGCGAACCCAGTTTAAGGTCTTGGTAGACCGTGTGCTGGTTTAGAGTCCTAGTGGACCACTGTGCTGGCTTAAGATCCTAGCAGATCATACATGCTAGTTTAACATCGTGGTAGATGTGTCATGCCAATTTATAGTCATAGCTGACTAGCTGTGCTAGTTTTACGTTGTAGTGGATGGTTGCTACCAGTTTAACGTCGTAGCAGATGTTGCTTGTTGTGGTTGCCAGTTTATCATTGTAGCGGACAGTGCTCGATGCCACTAGTTTAATGTCATTGTGGACACTGCTTGATGTTGTCGCCAGGTTAATGTCATAGCGGACGGTTCTTGTTGCTGCTAGATTAACATCATCACGGACACTGCTTGATGTTGCTAGTTTATCATCGTAGCGGACATTGCTTGTTGCTATTGCTTTAGATGTAGTATGCCTTAAGGTATGAGTGATTCACCGGGTTGGTGAACTCGTTGCTGTCCATGTCCGCCAGCTTGAAGGCTCTATTCCCGAAGGCTTTAGTGATCATGTAAGGGCCTTCCCAATTGGCTGAGAATTTTCTCACATGCTTGTAGACAACCTTGAGGATGAGGTCTCCCTTCTGTACTGGCTGTTGATGTAGGTCTGCACGGTGCTTTTGTTGTTGCTTGCTCTGGGAGTTCTCTATGCGTCTCAGCGTCTACGCATGCTCCTCCTTTGCTGAGTCGAGGTTGATGGGCCACGACTCGTCGTTCTGGGCTTTGCTCACGACATCTGCGAGGATCATCCAGAGTGATGGTACCTGCAACTTAAGAGGCAACACAGCTTCAATTCGTAAACAAGGCTATAAGGAGTCTTACTTGTCACGGTTCTGCATGTTGTTCTGTAGGCCCAAAGAACGTAGAGGATTTGCTCGTGCCACCTCCTCTTGCTGTTGCCAAGCATCCACTTCATCAAGTTGATGATGGAATTATTTGTAGCCTTCACCTATCCATTCACCTGCAAATAGTATGGTGAGGAGAATGATTTCTTAATGCCTAGATTGCTATAGAAGGTTTGGGTTTCCATGCTACTGAATTGTGGCCCATTGTCGGTTACAATAGTCATTGGAAGCCCAAACCTTGTCACGATGTGGTCCAGGATGAAATGGAAAATTTGTTGAGACGTCGTTTTTCTTAGGGGAATAGCTTCCATCCACTTAGTAAAATACTTAGTGGCGGTGATAATGAAGCTATGCCCTATGGAGGACTTAGATGTGATAGGTCCTATGAGGTCTAGTCCCATCGTTGGAAAGGCCACATGATTTGCGCTGGGTGTAGGTCCATAGGTGAGACATGTCTGAGATTTTCATATCTCTGGCACGTGTCACATGTCTTGGCTTTTGACAGAAATTCGTAGTCCATGTGGGGCCAATAGTACCCTAGGCGTTTGATTTTCGCAACCATAGCCCTAGGTGCTATGTTTTTGCTACACAGTCCTTCATGCACTTCATTAACTACATTCTGTGCCTGCTCTCCACCCACGCATGCTAGCAATATCCCGTCATAGGATCATCAGCACAGGGCATCATTTCCCATGAGCGTATATTGCCGGGCATGCTTTCGGATTGCATCTCTCTGAGCAGATGTCAGTCCACCTGGGGGTTCACCGTGTTGTAGGTAGGCTTGAATGTTAGTGTACCACTCCTGGGTATCCGTAGCACTGATAGAGGCCACGTGTCCCACCTGAGTGATAGGCTCAGTACACTCATCAATTAAAGTCGATAGACTTGCAAATGAGTGTGGTGGAATGTTTAATGCAAGGGTTGCTAAGGCATTTGCCATGGTGTTTTCGTTGCATGGCACGTGTTGCACATTTGTAGTTGCGAATTTCTTAAGCACACTTTTTGCTAGGTTGCAGTAGGGTTATAGGTGTGTAGCTTTGTAGGCGTAGAACTTGGTGATTTGATTCACAACTAGTTTTGAATCACCGCGGATTTCCAGGTGTTGTATGCATAGTGTTTGGGCACCAGAGAGGCCTCTAAGTAGCCCCTCATACTCTGCCATGTTGTTGGTGCAGGGGAACATAAAGCGATAAGCAAACGGGTGCATTTCCCTAGAGGGGAACGTGAAGACGGTAGCTATGCTACCTCCTCATGCAGTTGAAGTGCTGTTGAAGTGTAGAGTAGCTTCTAGGTGTGATGGAATGATGTTGATTATGCCAACATACTCGTCTGGGAATTCAGGATCTATGGTTGTGTGGTCGTCAATGGGTGATACCCTGAGTTGCGTTGCTATGGCTTGACCCTTAGTTAATGATTGGCTCACATAGTGTAGGTCAAACTTCGCGGTTATTACATTCCATCAGGCTATCCTACTGCTTTCATACAGGTTGTTAGTGCTAGCCCAGAGTATGTTTCTTTTGCAAATGATGTTGACTGCATTGTGAAATAGATAATGCCTCCACTTTTTTAGTGCAAATACTAAGGCAAGACAATTCCTCTCTACTTCGTTGTATTTTTTCTCATGCGCTATTAATGCATGACTCAGGTAGTACACTAGTATCTCAGATTCATCATCTCGTTTTTGACATAGCAGTGCTGCGATAGATGTGTTAGAGGTGGCAAGGTAGATGAAGAAAGGCTTATCCCTTTGTAGTAGATGCACAGTTGGGAGGTGTGAGAGCTCTTCCTTCAAGTCATTGAAGGCTTGTTGACACTGGGTTGTCCACTTGAAGTCAACCCCCTTCTTTAGAAGATGTTGCATGGGGTGTAACTTGTCAGTCAACTTTGCTATGAACCTTCGAATGAACTATACCCTGCCTTGCATCCCACGTATCTCTTTGAGGTTTGTAGGAGGTGCCAGGTTGACGATGGCCTTGACTTTGTCAGGGTCCACCCATATTCTGGCCTTCGATACTATGAATCCTAACATGCATCCAATCTTCACACTAAAGACACACTTATTAGGATTAAGGTGTAGATCATGCATTTGGCAACATTTAAGGACTACTAGATCGCGTGGGTGATTAGCCACCTCCTTGGACTTGACTGCTATATCATCCATGTAGTCATTTAACATTTCTAGGATGTAGTCGCTGAAGATGTAAGTCATGGCTCACTGGTAGGTTGCTTCAACATTCTTGAGCCCAAAAGGCATCATGGTGTAACAGAATGTCCTCCATGGGGTCATGAAGGTTGTTGTTAGTTGATGCTCTGGGTTGATGCGAATTTGGTTGTAGTCGGAAAAGCCATCCATGAAGGATAACAGAGTATTCCTCCCCATGGTGTTGATTAGTTGATCAATGCTTGGAAGTGGGAATTCATTCTTGATCATCACCTTGTTCAAATCCCAAAAGTCTATGTAGATTCGTATTCCTCCCATTTTCTTAGAAACCACGATGATGTTGGACACCCATTCTGAATAATTAACCATGCAGAGGAAACCAGCTTGGTATAGCTTGGTGATTTCATCCCTTATGGCTAGTGAAATTTCTGATTTGACTTTATGAGCCTTCTGCTTGACTGCCTTCATGCGCGGGTCTAGGAAGATGTTGTGCTATATTAGCTGCGGGTCTAAACCCAGCATGTCATAGTATGACCACGCGAAGACTTTGATGTTGTCTTGCAAAATTTTGGCTACATTTTTGTGTATTTGTGCATCTAGGAGGGAGCTAAGATTTAATGTTTTTACCTCCCCCTTGGATGTGGTCATAGGTGTCTCGATGAGAGGGTCCTTAGTTACATCCCTGACCTCCAAATCTAGGGTTCGGACTAGATGCTTGGGCTAGTCTGGGGATGCTTCTAAAGACACTATGGTGCTAGCTGTGGTTGACCCCCAGTCAATTAGGTCTGGGTTCAATTGTCTCATGAGCTTGCCATGTGGACCAGCTAAGGCTAAATGCGTGGAGAGATCATGATGGCTTTCCATTTTTGCTTAACCTGTAAAAATGAGATGAAAGCCTAGTTAAGAGACACTTGTTGGTAGCAATCGTGTATAACGAAAACTTGCAAAGTAATGTCGAGATGTATGATGTAGAGATTAATGTTTTGCTAGTTTAAAGTCATGGTAGACTGTTATGGCATGGAGATGCAGAGCTGCTAAAATAGGAGATGTAAAACTGTTGACATGAAAATGTGATGCTTCTAAAGAGAATGTAAAACTTTCAATGCGAAAATGTGAGATTGCTAGTTTAGCGTCATTGCGGATTGCAAACGTATAACAGATCAAAAAATGCTAGTTTAAGGTCTTTTCAGACCATGAAACTTGCAACTATGCTGGTGTTTTCTAGTTTAAGTTCCTTTTGGACCGGTAATGGCGCAACTATGCTACGATTGCTAGTTTAAGGTCTTTCCAGAACAGTAAAAGCATAACTATGCTATGATTGCTAGTTTAAGGTCTTTTTAGACTATGATAATCGAAAATATGTTTTTTTTTTGTTTTTCAGGAAAGAAAGTCATTAGCTTGAAGTGTGTCAAGGTTTTAATGCTAACAGTGCTACGATGGCGTGGTGAGCATGCTACGCTGTACGGTGCACTCTGCATTAAATGGAGAGAGAAAGCGGTAAGTTTCCCTTTTCACCATTATGACCATAAATAGGGATTAATCCCTGGTAAGCTTTCCATTATCACTGTAAGAGCGTAGAGCCCATATTCAGAGTGCAAGGTGATTTCAGAGTGATTGTGCTAACAACAAGCAAGGCGATTTTCTGCACAGCGATGAGGAAAACAAATCTGCAAGTAGGATGATGGCTTCGAAGAAGAAACACATGAATTTGGCACTTGCAAAGGTCGAGGAGGTGAAGCAAACCCTAGGGCACGTGATGCAAGCGTGTGTTGTAGTGCGAAAGGACACGCTGTTGACCCAGTAGGCTACCATGCTTCCTCTATTTTTTTAGCAATTTTGCTATTAGTTTTTGCTTCTATTGTTCTCTGCTTTCATTTTTGCATCCTAGTCTTAGTTGTTTGTATTTTTTGTCATTGTGTTTTTTGCCTTTGCATCACCACTATTTCCATTTCGGCTGTGACGGATGCATGAGTGCTACGCCATTGTTGTACGCAAGGTTGCTTAAACTACCGCCACCATGGTTATCATAACCGTGGTGGTTTGGGTAGTTTAAGTTACTTGATCTTCGAATGGCATGACGTATGAACCTCGGGAGGGTTGGGTCATGCATGATGTGAGAGTGCGACACGTGGTTTGTTAAGCATATTGTTAATTACCCTGTTATGGTTAATTGCTCTGTTGCTACGCTAGGCTATTTTTGCTATGTTATCGCTTTCGTGTTCTTGCTACGCCATGTGCGGAAAGGGGGTTATGGTGCATTGTGTGTATGAATTGCTAGGTATTGATATGTTGCTTACACATTGCACTTAGATAGGATGATAACACTTGTTGGTTGCATTGTGCAGGATGGGGCAAAGGCCAATCCTAATTATCTTGGAAATTAGAGGGGTCCTGTGTCACGTGAGCAAACCTATGGCCAATGCTCCTCCTTCCTAGATACGTGTGGGAGAGCGGGGGGTCTGGTTCAGGAAAGAGGCATAGGACTTCTTGCAGTTCCTCCTTCACCACTTTAGTGTGATCGTTTTGTCATCCCTGAAGGAGGAGGCAACCGGCATAACAGAAGCCATATTTCCTGGAGCAAGTCGGGGCATTCTGAGGTTTCTGATCGATGGGGTAATCATGAGCATGTAGGGAGAAGGATCTAGCCAACACCCAACAATGTTAAGGCATTTGTCTTGGATCTGGGACATGCCCAAGTATAGCTGCTACCACCATTTCAACACACTATTCTTCACACGTTATATGAGGACATGCTTCTAGAACCCACAGGGAACTATCTACTATGCTAGCGGGTGAGTTTTGCAGCTTTGCCCCACTGTGTTGTGTGATGCTGGCCATATTGGCCAAATGCTAATAGTATGAATTTGTTGCTAGGTTCTTCATCAATAAGGATGGGGTTCACGATTGACTGGGTTTACTAGCTACAACACAGATAGCCCTGCAGGAATTCTCTTCTGTTGAGAACCTGTGGACGGGCATGATTAGTCAATGCGGGGGTGAATACCACACCTACCCAGGCCTATATTATATTCTCTACGATCAGTGTAAGGGGCAGGGTTGGCTGGATGATGAGTGGGTAGAACCCTTCAAACTGGTCATGGTCGAACAAGTTCTGGTTGAACTTCCGCAGTTCCCATTACCGTATAGGGCCGTTAGGCCAAACAGTAAGTGTCACATGCTCAAGTGTTTTTGCAATCTTTGTATTTTCTATGTTTTCATGCTAAGAATTTTTGTGAAAACTATTGCAGGGGTGAAGAAGCCCCAGGAGGTGATGGTGGTAACCACCAAGACATAGGGGACAAACATCTACTTCAAATATGGCAAAGTAGAATCGAGCCAACACTGGATAAACCATGTGGCTTCGGATTCCTTGGTCCAGAACATCTAAAAGGCTAGGCTCATGGATCTATTCATGGCCCTAAATCTAAGTGTTCCTACGACTGAAATGCTCTCCTTGGTCAACTCTTTTTCCAAAAATATAGGCTGCTTCCATACGTACATACGGGACATGCAGGTGGTCATTGAAATCAATGACCACCTGTTCGTGGACCTGTTCGGTGTTTCTACCGATGGCGTCCTCATAGGGTCGAAGGGCAAGAAGGAGCTGATCCTTTAGAAGAAGGATATTCAGGAGTGGCTGGGGATTGCTAAGGAGCAAAAAGGGCTCCCCATTGAGAAGCTCAAAGATGGGCCCGCTTAGGAGATCTACCATGTCTTCTGTGCTTGCGCGTTCCCCAAGCTGCTACCCAAGGAGAGGTCCTGGGGCTTGAGCAAGCCTAAATAATGCGGGAGGTCATGGAAGAGGGGGCCCATTACAACTAGGCCAACTTTCTATGTAAAGGCTTGCAGGCTAAAATCTTGGGACTCCACCAGAAATTAGAATCCCATTCCAACATACATTACGCCTTCTAGATAGGTTGTCTGAAGCACTTTGCGGAGTTTTTGATTGTATGAGAGAATGGAGCCTGGGTCATGTGAAATTGCAACCAGATTTTTAGACCATGGATTTTCCAGATCCTTTGGACCATTTGAGCCAAAGATCCCCCAGAAATAGTCAAGGAGTCATTGTTTATAATGACTAAGGATTGGGTGGCTCACAATGTTCGTGGCCAGGATAGCATAGGAGAGATGTTCCCTGTTGTAGCTGGTAGTGTGTTGTAGGGGGAATGTCTCATAGTTGATACTATGCCTAAGGAGTTGCGGTGGAAGATGCCTCCCCCAGCTAAGGAAACCCTTCATGTGGAGGAAGAGGAGGGGCAAAGAATGCAGCTTAAACTACAGAGGACGCAACCCCCCATTGGTAAATGCTTTTTTCTAATGCTTACTTTGTTATTGTTTGCTATGCTATGCTGCGCTAGGCGGTGTAGCATAGCGTGGCACCTACTTTAAGCTAACTTGTTTTGTACTAATGCAAACATGTTTCTTTGCTAGCAGAGGAAGAAGAAGAAGAAGAAGAAGGTGACAAAGAGGTATTGGCCCCTAAGGTGGGGGTAACAAATAAAGACATGGAGGCCCCAGTCCTGGAGGAAAGGGTCCTGATTAAGAATAAAGGAGCTCTTGTCGCTAAGGTAGGGGCTCTTGTCATTAGGGAACATCCTCCTACCAACAAAGAGGAACCTCCCTTGAATAAAAAAGATGCTAGTCTCCTAAAAGGAAAGGCACCAGTGCATGAGTAAGGGGCTCATGTAGACTCGACAAGGCCTTCTGCCAAGGCTACTGCCATCATCTTGCATCTGCAAGAAGAGAGACCACAATCGAACATTGGTGAGTTTGGCAATATGTCTGCCTTATCATAGTCCATTTCAGAAATTGCTGATATGTTTAGTTATGTAACAGGCGCTACTATTGATGTTGCAGGATCCTCCTTGACTCATGCGGAATCATGGGCTAAGGTCCTTGATAGGTTTGTGTTCATGCAAGGGATCATTGATGACATGATCAAACACCTTTAGTAGGTAGATCTTGATGCGGGTAAATAGTAGTGTTAAATGCTCTTATGTTGTTATGCTAGAATTTCTTGGATTTGCTAATCTTGCTATGCTAACACGATTGCGATGCTCTTTGTGTCATGGCAGCCTCTCGACTCAAATGGGATCCAACACAACCTTTGAAAGTCACTGTCATGCCTAAATTCCCACCTAACATGACCAAGGTGTCTCGTCGTTCGTACAACGAGGCTTGCAAATGTGTTTTGCACTCGGCATTCTCCTTGTGGGAGTATAAGCGTGTCAACGAGGATCTGTGGAAATGGGTCGAAAGAGATGAGCGAAGAGAGGCCGACTTGGTCACTGAGGTGGAGGATCTCAGGTCAAGGAACAAGTTCCTCATGACCTGTTACACTAACAATGAGGACTAGTGCATGGCTGTGATAGACTATGCTAGGTTTTGGATTGTCGCACGTCAGAACATTGAAGCAACTCATGAGATAATTGAGCAATGGATGCAAATGGAGTTGCTAGCCTAGAAGTGTCAAGATTTGAAAGACTTCAGTGCCAAGCTTTACACATGGGGGTAGTCCTAGAAAAACCACAAACACATGTATAAATGGGAAAATGCCACCCATAGTAGACTGTACAAGGACGTTGCTATGGAGGCATTTATGTATGAAGCATTCATAAATGCCATTGACAATTCTGAGGCCTATGCCAAGTTCAAAGAGGAGGTAAAGGCTACAGAATCTCCTGACCTAAAAGTGGACCTTCCCACAGAAGAGACGGCAACCATCTCCTTTTCCCTGAGACCACCAAGGTGGACAACTGTCGAAAGGGAGAGAGCTGTTGTGGATGCTTAACCTAGCAATAGGCGTTGGATGGACATCATGGCAGAGGAGATCTAGCATCGCCTCAGGCTCAGTTTAGACTAGATACCCTTTGAGACGGATGCAGGCCGTACTCAGGTTAGTTGCTTTTTTGTGTTAATGCTTATGCTCTATTGTAGTTTGCATTTGTTGCCCTAGTTGAGCACTTCACTCCTACGATGTAGGATCCAGATGAGGGCGTAGGGGTCATAGAGGGAGGGAATGAAGAATTGGCAGAGGACGATGTAGGGGGAGGCGATGCAAAAGGCAACAATGCAGAAACGAATGATGAAGATGATGCAAATAGAGACAACCCATGACAACATGGGATTTTTTTTTGAAATTTTGAAGTTTTGAAACTTTGTAAAAAAAATTTGCAAACATTGTCAACAGGAAAAAATTTTGAATAAAGGAAAGAATTTCAGAAAAGAAATTGATCTTGTGTTAACTTGTGTATTGTGTAAAGTTTTCATGCTTTCATGTGCTAGTTTTAGGCCATTTTGGGCCATTGCTAGTTTTAGGCCGTTTTGGGCCATTGCTAGTTTTGAGCCACATTTTAGGCTATTGTGTAACATGCCAAAGAGATGATGCATTAACAACTTGAACAATGGCTAACCGATAACTTATGCTAGTTTTAGGCCATTTCGGGCCATTGCTAGTTTTAGGCCATTTTGGGTCGTTGCTAGTTTTAGGCCATTTCGGTCCATAGCGTGGCATAGTTTTAGGATGTTTTGGGCCATAACGTAGCATGCTAAAAGGGATGGTATGTTAACAAAGTAAAAAGTGATGATGCTAGTTTTAGGCCATTTCAGGCCATAGCATATCATGCAAAAAGGATGGCATGTTAACAAAGCAAAAAGCGATGATGCTAGTTTTAGGCCATTTTGGGCCATAGCGTAGCATGCCAAAAGGATGGCATGGTAACTAAGAAAAAATCAATGATGCTAGTTTTAGGCCATTTCAGGCCATAGCATATCATGCAAAAAGGATGGCATGTTAACAAAGCAAAAAGCGATGAATGTACAAGGAATGGAAACCGAGTAAGAAGCAGTGGGGTTGCTATGCTATGTGTAGCTGCCTCTTGACCCATCATGGGTTGATCATAATGTAAGGCTAGGGTGATTTGCTAGGGCCCTCGTTCACATGATTGTCCCCTGCTTAGAAGGGTAGCTCAACTCATGCACTTTGATTTTGGTAACCAGCTTGTTGAGCCGATTTCTTCATTGGATGTTCGACATGTGCATGAGCAGATGCTTCATTCTCAGAGGTTATGACCTCTGAGCCCTGCTCCATGTCTATGTTATTGATCGCCTAAATTGCTACTTCATCACCATGGATCACCACCTCCCTACCTGTGTATGGTAGGTGGATTTCCTAATGTATGGGTGAGGAGACAGCCCTAAGTTATGCTAACCATGATCTCCCCAAGATCAGGTTAAACC
>MNCI01017629.1:410775-480498 GCA_015680685.1 Gnetum montanum
TGGTAGCCCCATCATCAACATGTACCCTTCGGATCCGGTGTTGGCTAACCCAAATTGTGATGAAAAGGGGTGCTGTTGTCACCTGAACCATTTCAGGATCTTCCCTAATGGCGTCATTGGTGAAAGTCAATTGGGATGGCTCAGGATCTACGAGTGTAGAGGGAAGCATGACTGAGTGGATTGCTTCCTCTTCTGCTGGCATGTCTTCGTTGACCGAAATCGTTGTCAACATGTGGATCAGAGCCTCGTGTGGGGGACAGAAGTCATGATCAAGTCATACAGGCTTAGTGTAGTGTTTTTCTATTTTAGAGCTTGCTCAACCTGAGTGAAGGCATTGAAGAGGTCTTGGCCACCCTCCTGTTTAACATTTTCCTCCTCTTCGATTCGTCCCAGAAGAAAAATTTCCCGAGGAGGGGCAACTTTGGATCTAGGTTCAAACCCTTTTTGGTAGGGTGACATAGATTGTGTGGATATAACAATGTTTGTCTTTGGTGATAAGGGTGCAGATGCAGGGGGTGGAGACATAGGCTTGGAAGTACCAGGGAGAGTACTTCCTCTCGACATCTTGTCTGTGAAGCATACTTCCCATTTTTTGGGAGGAGAAGGTTGTTCAGATGTTTTATGTGTGGCAGGGGCTGTTAAAGGAGTTGGCCCCCTAATGATAAATGGAGTTAACGACATTAACGGGTGAAGTAGCATGGTTTCGCTAACAGGTGATGCTGAGATGGATGTCTGTGGAGGGACTCTCAAGAAGAATGACTGTTGCGAGCTTGGATTAGCCGTTGCTGGTGCTGGTGCACAACGTTGAGGCACACAGACCACAAATGGCTACTGGGGTGGCCTAGGATCACTGTCAATGTTGATGGTGTTAATGACATAACTAACATTGTTGGCATTGAGGGGATCTGTGTAGACATGCATCGATTGGTTTTTATGACGTATTGGGTTGCTTTCATCCAACACCAGTTTTCCCTGGTCGATTAACCTTTGGATGTCATCCTGCAATGATAGATAGTAATCCATTTTGTAACCACACTGTTGGTGGTAGTCACAAAACCTATCTAGCCTGAAACCCTTAGGAATTGGGGGCTCATTAGATAGGGCCCAAGAGGGGTTCCTAAGGAGCTCGCAATAGCATTGATGTCTGTTGATTTCTTATTGCAACATTTTCTTGTATTGCATGTGCCCTACTACCAATAGTTGCTTTAAAAGTTCTGAAGGCTTGAGAGGTAGTGGGGTGTACTTTGAGAGATCTTTATGCTCAAAGTTCGGTTTGGGTTGCGCATGTGTCTCAGGTGTGAGAATTGGAGGTTGCAACATGTTGCCCTGCTTGGGCATGGGGTTAGCTATGGGTACGGCCAGTTTCTTATTGCTCTTGTTACCATTGTTACTAGGTTTGGGCTTGGCCTCAATTGCCATAGTAGCCACTGTGGTTGTTGGGGCCTTACCCTTGTCCTTCTTTGTGAAGGTGTTTTTCTAAGCGATGTAGGTCAGGTCTTTGCTTGCCTCAACCACATCCTGTATGCTCTTAGTCTGAGTGAAGGCTTGACTAAGAGTGCGAGGGGTGAGGTAGTACAATTTAGACTTGATAAAAGCATTCACTGCACCTTTAAAGATGACCAATAAGTGGGCCTCTGCAATGGCCTCGTGAATTTCGTTAAGGGTTGCGCTCCAATGCTAGATGAACTTCTGGACTGGTTCCAGAGGCTCTTGCTTGACACTCATCAACTGGTCCAGTGTGATTTCTGGCTTTAATTTGTACTTAAAGCATGTCACGAAATAGGTCAGGAGCTCCTCTAGAGTTGAAATAGATGAGTGTGGTAGTGTGCGATACCAGTCTAAGGCTCTCCTGGCTAGGGATATGGAAAAGACATGAATAATCATGTGTGACCATTTTTGCAACAGAAGAGACTCAAACCTAAAGGTAACTAGATGTGCGTTGGGATCCCCCTCCCCATCGTACTTCATGAATTGTGGGAGAGACATCCATGGGGGTAATGTCAGAGCAAGGATTGCAGGGTTGATGGGGTCATCTTGGTAAAATTCCATGACTTGTACTGTGTCGGACCCAACAGCTTTAAGGCATTTTATTTCCTTGGTGAGGGTTTGGATAAGCTGGAACACTTGATCCAAACCCTGCAACATTGTGGGTTATTGGGAAACTACCAAGGCAGCCCCCATCTATGGAATGGTGGGGTTTGTAGCTTGACCCATCGACGGTACCATTGGGATAGCCTCAATGAACAGTGCTGCTTGCATTGTCCACCACCTGGTAGGTGGTGTTGTTGAAGCAGCAACTGCAGTTTGAGCCATCGGATAGACTGCTTGTCTCGCTAGTGGAACAGATCATAGCCCTGTGTTAGGTTGTACCATTTGTAGGGTTTGGTAGGTTTGAGGGCGAACGTAATGAGACATCTGCGACGGTTGTGGAATAGGTGAAGAAGTGAATGGGATCCACCACATGGACGGGCTTGGGCCCACCATAGTGGGTGGAATAGACATGAATGTAGGAATTGACATGGAAGTTTCGTAAGACTGTAAAGAAGGTACAGTATGAACATGTGGCAAGGTAGCCATGATTGGTGTATGATGTGCTACAGGAATGGGCTGCTAAATAGTTTGCGGAGGCATAGTTGCTACAAAAGAAATAGGGGAATAAGGGCATTGATACGTCAGGAAGGTGACATGGCTACCCATTGTGGTTGTAGTCGTAGGCTACAAGAGCATAGGAGTGATGACAAAGGGAGCGGTTACAGACAACGGATTAGCCCAGAAGGACTGGGTAGGAGGAACAGGAACGGGGTTGGCTTGACCTCCCTCATATAATTGGGAATCGAGTTCCTCCTGTCCATCCTAAAAAGCATCATCCTAGTTAGACACCATGTC
The DNA here is from genome assembly GCA_015680685.1 of Gnetum montanum. Taxonomy (NCBI): domain Eukaryota; kingdom Viridiplantae; phylum Streptophyta; class Gnetopsida; order Gnetales; family Gnetaceae; genus Gnetum; species Gnetum montanum. Next base: position 413,662 of record MNCI01017629.1, read on the forward strand.
TTGTTGCTCCCTAAGCCTAGCCAACTAGATTAGCTGGTCTAGTAGCCTTTGGGTTGTCTATGTCAAAGGTATGGAAAATCCAAGAGTGGGAACAAACTCCTTCCCGTCGCAGTAAGCGAACTCGAAGCTGCATTTGCTCTCAAATTTGTGTACATCCAAAGGTAGGTTTGCTTGAACCTTTGCACAGAGGAAGTTGTAGCACTCGTGTTGCTGGGCCAAGCCCTCAGGTCCTTGGTTTTGGATCCTGAGGGATCAATGTGTTTCTAGCATTGGGTTCAGTGGTTGTTCAGCACCAGTGATGCCTTGAATTGTGATGGAAGCCTCCACATTGAAGGTATTAGCAGCAGTAATTGTGGAATCCATTGTTACTGAGCTAGAGAGTTTTGCAAACGGAAAAAAAAGCAAAGGAATTGAATAGCTAAACAGTTTTATGAATGAAAAGAACAAAGAAGTTGGAAAGCAATCAAAAAGAGGCTTTATGTCTTGCTAGGCTCCCGAGGAGTTGACGAGGTGACTGATCTGTACCACACGATGCGTAAACAACCAAAAAAGGGTATCATGTTTATGCTAGTGCATGATAGGGTACAGAACGCATGCAAGACTACTGTAAAAAAAAAGACAAGCCAACTAGCAACCAAAGGCTTTATGTCTTGTAGGGTTCTTGAGGAATCGTTGAGGCGACCAATCTGCACCACACAATGTGTAAACAATCATAAACGGGTGTTAAGTTTACGCTAATGCGTATCATGGTGCAGAAGGCTTACAAGACTACTGTAAAAAAAAGGCAAGTCAACTGAAAACTGAAGGCTTTATGTCTTGTAGGGTTCCTGAGGAACCATCAAGGTGATCGATCTGCACCGCACGATGTGTAAACAACCACAGACGGGTGTCAAGTTTACACTAATGCGTATTAGGGTGAAGAAGACTTATAGGGCTACTGTGACACATGGAAAAGGTGCTAAAAACCCTCCTTCTAGTGCTAGAGAAACTGTAGTGACCAAGAATGTCAACGGCTGGAAAGGGCACCAACGGGACGTCAGTCGCTAGACAGTCTCGACCCCATTTCCATGGGAGGACCGTGCTAGATGGGATGGAAATGGGATGCCGTAAACTATTTGGTTGATTAGAAAGGGACTTAGTCAGTGTCTATATAACCTGTTGCAATGTGTGATTTAAAGAAAAATGAGATAGCGTGAAGTAATGCTTAAATGCAAAAGAGACAGAAAATAATGTAAAATGCAATAGTAAATAGGAGATAATGTAAACTACAATTAGAAAATTGCACCACTTTGAAGCTATGACCTTGCTCTGTCAAGATGGATACAATCAGTTGCACAGCGCTAGGAAGTGCATAGATCCTAAGAGTGACCAAGACGTGTAGAACGAGAGGGCTGTGCACTTGAATGCGGGCTTAGGTATTAACAATGCCAAGTTCTACCAAGGTGGTAGAAGAGAATAGAACAGGATGCCAACTAAGAATGCTAACTATTTGAAATGTTAAACAGAAAGCTTACAATGCTTGAGATTACAATGCCAACTTTTTGGTTGTCAACCAACCAGACTGTTAGCCAACCAGATTACCAAGAAAATAGACTGGGGACTGAAAAGTTGCAAAGGAAGTCCCTTAGATCAAAAAGTTTGGAAAAAGGGAACCAGGGGGAGATAGAGCTAGAGCTAGAGAGAGCGAAGATCTGGAAGAGATGATGCTAGAGTGCTAGAGGAAGACCAAAAGAAAAACGGAGTGTTTAAACATTGCTCATTGTGGTATTTATAGGACCAAGGGCATGCGAAAGAGGCAATTTGGACGCCACGTGCCCTAGGCCTATGCTAATTATCTATGCTGCACGTTCTTGCATGACCGTTGGGTGAGCTTGCCATGCCATAATTACAATTCTATTGTGTCATAATTACGCTGTCAGAGCAACAGTGCAATTAGGTGAGATGCATTAATGTCATGTAAGTGCTTGCCACATCTTGCCATGCTTTGTAGCGTAGCATGTTTGGTGTGGCGTAGCATCTTGTTACATTGTGCTATGCTACGCAGCGTAGCCACCTGTTTAAAGTGTGAAACTTGCACTGTGTCCTACTACATGTGTTGGGAACCTTTGCAATGTTGTGACTGCTGGTCATAGATTTTCTACGCTATGCTATGCTACGTAGTATATCATAGCGTAGCAGCTGTCCTTAGCCACAAAAATGTTGCAAATCTGCAAACCTTTTCTTTTGTACTACGAAGCTTGCAAATTTGCTGATCTCGCCCTTTGAGATGCCTTATGTCAACTTCCGTAGAATTTCTAAGCCTCGCTGCGCCATGTAGCTTAGCATAGCGTAGTGGCAAACATGACCTGATTTGGGCCAAGTTCGCTGCTTCCTAACGGAAGAAGACATTGCTGAAGGACTTGGAGTCGAGTGAGGGGATTGGTCATCCAGATTTTGTTATGCTGTGCTCTTCTATGTGGCATAGCGTAGTGTAGCACTGCGCTTCTGCAAACGTCTTCTAAAGTTTGCTACGCTACACGACGTATCATAGTGTAGCAAGACTCCTTGACTTAGAAAACTTACTGAAGCGGACAATCTGAAAATCAAAGCATCCATCTCGTAAAGAACTGCTGTAATGCTACGCGAATTGCAAAGGCTTGGTGAAGCAAGCATGCCTTCGAATTTTGGGGTGTTTCAATTGGGACTGGTGGAAGATGTTATTACCACTATTTGTGGGTGGTTGTACCCAGCTGACTTCCTAGTGATTCAGGTGAACAACAGTAAGGGGGACTTCCCAATCATAATGGGAAGATCATGGCTAAGCACCATCAACGCATGCCTAGGAATCTGTGATCTTTCCCTAGAAATATCAAAGGAAAATACATTTGAAAAGATCAAGAAGAAGAAAGTTCCATGCATCACATATAGTGACACAAGGTGTAATTATGTGCAGAGGTCATGGGTTGTGCAAAGTTTAACATTGCCTACATGCAATTAGTGTGCACAAGTGATTAATATACAAAGATGCCTGTATGTAGTAGCCACACAATAGGAACGTACCCAGTGGCTGACGGTTGATCAAGAAAGTAGTTCACTCATATGCATGGAGCCAATTGAGAGTTTGACTTGTACTTATATCGATAGCATAGACGCATTAGAGAAAGTCCTCCACCAACTTCCAAGTCTTAACCTTGAAAATGTCAAAGAGGGGAAGTTCGAAATCCCTAAGAAATTTAAGCAGGAGCCTCTTGAGCTAAAATCATTGCCCACAGGTATGGAATACACGTTCCTTAAAAATGGAAAATCAGTAATTATCAATGCTAAGCTTGCTCCTCAACAGATAGGGCACAAAATCTCACACATAGGGATAGAGGTAGATCTCAAGGAAATGAAAGTTATCCATAAATTACCCATCAACCAAAAATTATTAAAAATATTCGATCATTCCTTGGACATACTAGCTACTATAGGAGATTTATTAAGAACTTTTCAAAGGTTTCCAAACCATTGGTGGAATTAAAGAAAAAGGATGTACCTTTCGAATTGGGAGATAAGGTTCTCTATTGGAATCCCACACATGTGCTACAATGTACTAAATTTCAAACACTGTGGGAAGGACCTTATATTATTTATGCAACTTTTCCTTTAGGGGCCATGACAATATACAAGCCTGAGAACTCAGATAAGAAACGTTTGGTCAACATGTAACAACCCAAACCTTTTCATGAGCTTAGAACAGCCAGGACACATGCTACCTCTGTTGATGGACAACCTTGATCACTATTTCGGATCTCCTCCTTCCAACTTAGTCATGGGAGAGATGGCCGCCTATGCTAACTATTCTAGGCCCTCAATTCTTTTTGAATTTTTGTTTTACACATTTTTTTAACTTTTCTTATTTTTGTTTTACACCATCGTTCATATTTTTACTATTTCTTTGTTTGCTTGATTTACTTTTATTCGTCATCTAATAAGTGCTCATGATGGTGGATTGAATTATATCATATTGATTGCTAATGTTTGGTTTTTAACTTTGAGTTCTAATGTTGATACTAAGGTATGGTTATTTTGATATAATAGTCAATGAGTCCACGTCATCCATGAATCCATGAATTTCTATGATCTCTCTTGGCTTGGAACTATATAGTCCCTTTCTTTAAATAATAGAACTATCAACGAATTGGTGACTGGGCATATCTCAAACTAAGGAAGGACTCAAGGATTTAAAAGGGTGTGACTTCAAGGGGATTTGATGCATTTGTGCTGGCCATTCTATTGGGTGTTTGGATGCTTTTTCTTTGGTTTTTTGCCATTTTAACATTGTTCAAAAATCAGGAAGCTGAGGGAATAAAAATAATAAGTCTTTGCATGGTGTGGTTCTCACCCAAAAAAAAAAGAAAAAAGAAAAAAAAAAGGAAAAAAAAAGCACATCCCTTAGACAAAAAAAATGAAAAAAAAAAATTCATGGGTCTTTGCATGGTGTTGTTGCCATTCAAAAAAAAAAAAACAACAACATGGGAATTCAAAGCACACCCCTTAGACCAAATAAAAGGGATACAAGCACTAGTTATGGAACTAGAAAGATATGTTACCCATTCTTAAAGGTTCTCTCTAACTAAGGCCCTTTCTCGCTTCCTAATTCTCAATCTCGCTCTTCTTGGAATAGTGGTGGCTCTTTATGGAAGCATTCTTGTTGCTTCAAGTGGATGAAGTGGTCAAGTGTGTTGATGCGAGGTCACTAAATGTGGTGTTTTTGAGTCTAGATTTGGGATGAGTTCTACTTAGTCACATTAACCATAAAATACACGAGGGACTTTACACAACCTTTTTCTTGGGATTCCATTTTATTCTCTCCTCTCCATCTTTCTTCCCATTCTCCACCTCATTTTCAGTTTTATCATTAGTCCATTTCTGTGTTGATGCATTATTTTTCTTTGGTAAATTCTTGTGGGTAATTTTTTAACTCTTGCTTCCAAATGACATTCCTAGAGCCTATAGACTCTTTGGTTTGTGGGTTTGACAAGGCATAAAAGGCATGAGCTTACTTTGGGGAGGACCCACTAGCATTCCTTTTTGGTGTAATTGTTAACTTCTTTCCCTTAAACATTTCTTGCAATCGATCATTTCTTGTTTCATCCCCATCCATGACATCCATTTTATTGGCGTTGCCATTGTTATTTTTTCCATCTTTCTTGTTTCTCATATTTTTCCATCTTATAGCTACCGAAGGTTCGTTCTTAGTCATGGGGGCCCTAGCACAAATTTTTTCAATTTTCTCCATTTTACTATTCTCCTAACCCCTACACCTTGGGTAGTCACCTGTGATAAATCTCTGAACTAGTTTTAGCCATAACCACAACTTAGTCAATGTGCTTCATCTCGAAGCAAGGTATCAACTACATTGTGGTTTATCTATTCTTGCTCATTTGTAACTATGTTGTGCGTGCAGATGGTGATCATACAAATAATGGACTGGGCTTGGAGGAAGCACTCAGGATGGACTGGAACTAGAGCATTTAAGAAAGGAGAAAGTCTGGTGGCGTGGCTATGGATAAATAATGGAAGTCACAATCTTAGCATTGGTGACAACATGCTTCATTTTGTTTCTCTCTCTTTCTCTACAAGCTTCCAAATAAAGGCTTGGATGTCATTTACATACGAGTGTTCACAACAATGTTGTAATATGCTTATTGATCTATCCACTAGGCATGTTGAGTTTGTTATCTGTCAGGTGTCAATTAGTCAATAATTCCATACCTTCCCAATATTTTGTAAGGAATTTGAGGACGAGTTTTCATTCAGTCATGGGGGTATGATGAGAGTGGTTACTCTAATAATTAGAGTGATTATTATTAGGGTGGTTACTCTAATTATTAGAGGGGCAGTTTCTCTAAAATTAGAGCGGCAATTTTTGTAATTATTAGAGTAGTTGCTTCCAAGCCTATAAATACAGTGCCCAGGTACAAAATAGAGAAGTCAAGAAAAAAAAGAAGAATTTAGAAGAAGAATTTAGAAGAGGAAGTCTTTTAGGAGTGAAGTAGTGAACTCTAGCCAAGTGCCTATAGTAGGAGGTCTAAGTGTGGATGGATCTTTATTCGAGCATTATGTACCTGAGCATACCTTGTGTACGGCAATAAAGACGATCTCTTGGATTCATCCTTTCAGCACTTGAGATTTTTTTTCTTACTCATTTCCTTTATTTTATTCTCTTCTACATTTATTTTATTTTATTTTATGCACTTTACATTTCTATTATTAGTGCACATAGTATGATCACTTCGAGCATGTGTGTAACACTTGGTAACCCAGTAACGATTAGCGTTTGGTAATCCCAGTAGTGTTGCACTGGTTCAGGATATGTAGGGAAAGTGAGAACGGATACTAGTGTTAGGATTAGTTAAAGCCTAGTTAATTAGTAGTTAAGTTAAATTAGTCACTTAGTTATCTCTCTCTCTCTTCCCTTATTAGCAACAGAATGTAAAAACATAAAAGCTATAAAAATCATATGCCTCAAGCTTACTTAACCATACAACCATGACAATACAAGTAAGTTTGGAAAGACAACAATTGATTAACCCTAAGTGTTCCATTAGGGCACGTAAGCACTTAGTCCTTGGAATTCAACCGAATCGTGCACGAAATGCTTGTATTCGTATGGTTGAGTGTAGGGATACCTCGTCGCTCATTAGTAATAAAGATTGAGATTACTCTATCATTGCAGCATTCACTTGGCTTTTTGATGAGTGGCAAGGTACCCCTACACTCAACCATACAAATACGAGCATTCATGCACGATCCAGTCGAACTCCATAGATGGACTAGTTGTGGTATCTAGATAGTTACTCATTGATCACAATTCACTATCTTCCCACCTGGACTAGTATTTGCTTTGTCACGTATGGTTTAGTCCAGAGTGAGGTGTATGATGTGGTCCTAAACTAGTGCTACTCCCAGAGGCAATGGAGAATAACTTTAATTAAGCTAAGAGGAAAAGGGTGAAGAGAGTCTAAGCTAGCCCAAGTGCAATGAGCATCCATCCTTAATCATCCGTACACATTTTGGACCTCGTGTGCTACTACTGGGATACCAAGTAGTCACACTTAAATGCTCATGATTAAGTCATACTCATTCCGTGTTTAATAATAGGGATAGGAAATGAGGGTAGAGAAATATTAATTAAGAAAGCAATAAATAATAGTGAAAACTAAGTGAATGTTGCAATGATGAAGCAATCTCAATCTTTATTATTGATCATGTGTGTGTCCAAGTACGTCACACTCGAATAAAGGTTCTATACAATTACAATCATCACGTTACGGGCATGTACCAAGGAAAGGGTTGAGAGGAAAAACTGACAAAAATATCCCACTCTAATACTAACTTCCTATGATTTTCCCATGCACCCCATTTTGTATTTATAGGCTCACACGGGAACCATGATATTGTATATCCGATATCAATTTTCAAGCTGTGATATCGCATACCTGATATCGAGGGTCTAATATTAGGGGTCTGATATTAAGGGTCTGATATCGGGACTCATTAGACCTGAAATCTTGTACCCAATATCAAGGGTCTGATAACAAGGGTCCGATATCAGCACCTGGCAAACCATGATTCATCATTACCCCACAACTAAATAACAACTCATCCTCGAGTCAAAGAAAGTGAGGAACAAGTTCAATTGATTACAAAGTGGATAGGTATAAGGTTATTGACTAACTAGAAATTTATTCATGTCGTAGTGGAGTGTTGAACACAACAAAATTGGGACACAGACCTAGGATTAAAAAATTTATAGGAACACATGTGGTTCCTAGTGGTGATGGATCTTCCATGGATGCCTTTCCTTTGTCCTATGCTTCAAGCTTTTGAGATTGATACGGTTGAAGAAGTGCCTAATGTTTCTTCTCTTTTATTAAAGGATTATGAGCCATCCATGCTGATGTTCTAATGTTTGATGGAGTCAACACTTCCCATGGACACAGCAGCTGCAGGAACACTTGATTGGCCTTGACATGCCATGCCACAAATAGTCGTTGTTCCTATTCATAGGCTCAGGCCCTAACCTCTCCACCTTTTACTTGGATAGATCATGTAGTAACAAGAGTTCCCTGATGAATGTTGAATGATTGTGCCTCCTACTCCACATGTTCTACATGAGGTTTTTAGCTTCTGTCTCCCCTTGGGTGTTTAGTTGCACCTTGAGAAGGTCCTCCTTGTTGTCCTCTTTTAGGGGCCATCTATAATCACACAAAGATCAATTGTTAGTAAGGTTATTGAAAGAAGTTTAATTATTTCATACCTTACTTATTGCCTTTGGTAAATGTTGAATTCTTTGCTTAGTGTGATTTTAGAGTTAGAAATTTTTTCAAGGAAGTTGCCCTAAAAGTTTAATGTTGGACCTGGTTTGTTTACATGACACATCAAAGGACACGTAATGGTTTTGAGAAACATTTGATAAAATGATGACAAAGGAAAGAATAGATTTGGCAATGAAGTACTCAGAGGCTATAAAATAATGTGGTNTACAAGACATAGTTCACAAATACATGGACAACGAGATGAGGCACATTGTAGAAGGAATTACAGAGATTGGGACATGAGGTAACTAACCCAGGGCACAATGAATCTTGAGTGTTGGGCATGATTAATGTGTCATTAGCCCATCGCTCCAAAATCAAGATCAAGTTCATTCTTCCGATTAGTGACATCGCATTGTTTCATCCAATGATGGAAAACCATAAGAGCACCATGACAGCATGGTGTACGATCACTTGGAATTTTGTCCAAGGGAGGAGTGTTTTAGAATTGCTTGGCAGCATGTTTATTTTAGCCACTTTGGCACTTTGTCTTTTCCAACAGTGAACTGGAGAATTCACCAACCTTTAGGCATGGGTGCATGTCTTTCCAGTGGGACCCCTAGAATAGCATTGAGTTTCTTTATTAAGTGCCTTTATTACTCTTACTCCCATTTTTCATTAGATCTACAAGGATCTTGGTACAACCAGGTTGCATGATAACTCCTACAGATGTCACCAAAGAGAATCCACAAGTCCCCTTGATATCACACTCTGGCCATTCCCTCTTGGTCCATCCTTCTTCACTCTGGGTATAATGAGCACAAAAGTACTTTAAGTTCTAATGATGTCAATAATATCATCGTACCTAGAGTAGAACCTCTTATTAATAGAATGGGTGAGTGCATGTTGTAGGCTCATTGTCCAAATAATTAGTTACCTGAGACTTGATAACACAAAACAACACCTCAACCAATGAGTCACATGAGTGTTTTATTCATAGATGAGATTACCCATAAAAAGATAAAACAATAAATAAAAATATAAAACAAAAAATTGAAAGATGAAAAACTAAAAAATAAAAAATTGTAAAATTAAAGAAAANNTGTATTAAAGTTGACATAGTGGGGAAAGTTAGAAGATGAGGTTAATTGATAAGGAGTTGACCCACTATAGCACCTGTGACCGTAAGATGGTATGCAAGGATTGGTATGTCTCCCTATGTGGCTATATTCATTGGGCCCCATAGTTGTTGGAGTTTTGATCGGTGGCCCTGATAAGGTAACACGAGGTGTTGGATTCAAGGAAAAAGATGCACTATAGTGTTGGACTTGTGCTGCGTTGGAGAATGCAGTGGTCTTAGAACTATGCTGCTCCTTCCTATGGCTGTGTCTAAAGAAGGGATGCCTTTGATGTTGTGGAGGGTTTCCACTGCTCTTGATAGTAGAAGCACAAGTAAGATTCATGGGTTGATGCTATGGTTCAAATTCCTCAGGTACAGTCGATGGCAATGTAGAAGGAGGTGAAGGATGAGAATGTTGAAATTGAGGAGAAGTGTAAGGTACACAAGGTGGTGGTCTTGTTGGCGAGGATATGGGTTAATGGTATTGAGGAGAATGATAATAATGTGGTGAGATAGAGGATGTTGGACTTGAAAAGCACTTGGGTTCGGATGATAGGAAGGGTGTAACCAGTTTGGGGGTGGCTTCCCCCACGGATAGGATTTTTGCCACTGTGGTTGAACACAATATTTTTGTATGAACTCTGGATGTAACATTCTTTCCCAATGTTAATGTAAATGTGACAATATTGGGCATTGACCTTTTGGGTGATCATACAAGAAAATGTTACATTGATACGTATGATTGGCAGTTAAGTTCTTATTTTCTTCTACCCTTCTTTCTGATTGTCTAGTGGTATTTTGTCCTATTTCTTGGTTTCTCATGACTCTACATCCAATAATATTGGCATATTCTCCACATTTTTGATGTATCCACTTCATCATCTTATTGATCTTTGCCTCAATTTTGTGTAGTAATTGTAATATTGGCAAAGATGGTTCCAGCTCCATAAGGTGAGTTGATTTTTCCTCTTCTTGATTATGGACCTTTGTTAGGTTGAGATTTTGATCCCGTTGAGATTTTTCAAAATTCTCCCATTCAGCCATTTATCCTTCTTCTTTTACTAGCTGCTTAATAAGCTCTTGGAATTTATGGGTTCATAGTTCATATAGTTGACCTGGGGCATACATCCCTAAGGTTTCGCTTGTTTCATTACGGAGCCCATCTATGATATGGTACATTAGCCTCTCTTCGGAGAACCCATGGCTTAGGTAGTTATTTAACAATGCATAATATATTTCTAAGGTAATGTCCAAGGGTTCATGTTGTGCTTGTTTCCATTCTTGGATTTGTCTCCTCAAGGCTGACACTCTTGCATAGGTTTGATATCTTCCGTTGAAGAGATCTACCATTTTTGGCAAACATCGAAGTAATTTTGGTTTTAAAGACCTATACCATACTTTTAGTTGGCCAACGAGTGTCATGGGAAAGAGCTTAATTTTTTTTCATCCATTATCAATATTGTTCCATATATAGGCATCATGGAAGGCTTGTAAATGATGTTGCAGATCTAAATCATAGCCTCCTAAAAACTTGGGAAAGTTATTTAAATCAAGCCTAGGTAGATGACTCTCCTTACGATGCCTATAGGATATTTGAACAACCTCGTGTATATGCATTAGGCTCTTAGTGGTCAATAGGGGTTCATTATCACTAAGTAGGTTATAAGTTTGTGAGTCGGGAAGATGTTGTCTTTGTTCATGTTAGCGTTCCTGACTTTGCCTATGGGTTCGATTTTTATTTCTACGTCGACCCCTTGAGGAATAGTCATGCATTCTTGGGGATGTTCCATCTTCACTAGAGGTTTCTGAGTTGGATGACAAAAGTCCTTGAGTATCATTGGGATGTTTATGAACATATGAAACTTCTGTATAAGATTGAGTACTCCAAACTCCTTCGTTGCTTCTCTATTTCCTTGCTAGATGTTGTGTTATCACTATCTTGTGAAAGAGACATTGTTGTAAATTTTGTGTGACTTAATTGAATTTAATTTATTTGCTTAAAAAATATATTGTTAATACCTTGTTACAATGATCTTTTATGATATAACTAATCTAGATAACTAGCACCATCCTTGGCAATAGTGCCAACCATACGAATACGAGCGTTCATGCACGATCCGTTCGAACTCCTTAAATGGACTAGTTGTGGTATGTAGATAGTTACTCATGGATTGTAGTTTGCTATCTTTCCACCTAGACTAGTATTTGCTTTTTCACATATGGTTTAGTCTAGAGTGAGGTGTATGATGTGGTCCTAAACTAGTGCTACTCTTATAGGCAATGGAGAATAACTTTAATTAAGCTAAGAGAGAAAGGATGAAGAGAGTCTAAGCTAGCCTAAATGTGATGAGCATCTGTCCTTAATCATCCATACACATATTGGACCTTGTGTTCTACTATTGAGATTACCAAGTGCATGTCTTAGGTATGCTATTGGGATATCAATTAGTCACACTTAAATGCTCGTGGTTAAGTTTTACTCATTTCACGTTTAATAACAGGGACAGGAAATGAGGGTAGAGAAATATTAATTAAGAAAGTAATAAATAACAGTTAAAACTAAGTGAATGCTACAATGATAAAGTAATCTTGATCTTTATTGCTGGTCATGTGCTTGTCCAAGTACATCACTCTTGAATAAAGGTTTTGTACAATTACAATCATCACATTGCGGCATGCACCAAGGAAAGGGTTAAGCGGAAAAATTGACAAAAGGATCCTACTCTAATACTAACTTCCTATGACTTTCCCATGCACCCCATTATGTATTTATAGGGTCACATGGGAACCATGATATCACATATCCAATATCGCTTGTCAGGCTATGATATCATGTACTCGATATTGACCGATATCAAGGGTTCGATATTAAGGGTTCAATATCGGGACTCATCAGACCTAATAACTTGTACCCGATATCAAGGGTTTGATAACAAGGGTCTAATATTAACACCTAGCAAAGCATGATTCATCACTTTTAATTGTTGATTATTTATTCATAGTTAATATTTCTTTTATTATCATTTACTATTCCTATTGTTAACACAGAATGAGTACACCTTAATCATGAATATTTAAGTGTAACTACGTGGTAACCCAATAGCGTATCAAGTAGTGCTTCGAGTGATGTGCGCTTGGTAATCCTAGAAGTAGTGCACGAAGTCCAAGATGCATATGGATGATTAGGAATATATGCTAATCACACTTAGGATAGTTTAGATCTTATTTCCTATTTCCCATTGGCTTAATTAAGTTATCTCTTATTGTCATTAGGAGTAGCATAGTAGTAGGGATCACATCATACACCTCACTCTGGACTGAACCATACATGATAAAGCAAATACTAGTCCAAGTGGGAAGACAACAAATTGCAATCAACACATAACCATCTAGGTGCCACAACTAGTCCATCTATAGAGTTCAATCGAATTGTGCATACATGCTCATATTTGTATGGTTGAATGTAGGGGTACCTTTCCACTCATCATTGGCACTATTGCTAGGGATGGTACTAGTTATCTAGATAAGTTATATCATACAAGATTCTTGTAACAAGGTATTAACGATATATCTTTCAGATAAAGAAATTAAATTCAATTAATTCACACACAATTCATAACAATGTCTCTTTCAAAAGATAGTGATAACACAACATCTAGCGAGGAAATTCATTGGAGAACCAATGAAATTTATGATGAAGAAGAAGTTTGGAGTACTCAATCTTATGTAGGAGTTTCATATGTTCATAGACATCCCAATGATACTCAAGGATTTTTTTCATCCAACTTAGACACCTCTAGTGAAGATGGGACATCCCCTAGAATGAGGGGGCCCGTAAGGCCTAGGAACTTCTCAATGGGTAGCAAGAGTACATCAAGGGATGATTGGGAGACTTACAAAAGTCATGATGAGTCTTCCGGTTCTTTCTCTTCCTTTGTTCTTTCAATGTCGGGTTGTGACATGGATGACTATTCCTTAAGGGGTTGGCATAGAAATAAAAATCAAACCCATGGGAAAAATGAGGAACGCCAACAAGAAAATAGAAAACATTGTTCCAACTCATGAACTCATAGCCTATTTAGCGGCAATGAACCCCTGTTGGTCCCTAAGAGCCTAATGCATATAACAGAGGCCATTTAGATATTCTGCAGGCATCGCAAGGAAAGCCATCTACCTAGGCTTGATTTAAACAACTTTCCTAAGTCCTTAGGAGGCTATGATTCAGATCCACAACATCATTTACAAGCCTTCTATGATGCCTGTGTATGGAACAACATTGAGAATGGGTGGCAAAGGCTTAAGCTCTTCCCTATGACACTTGTTGGCCAAGCTAAAGTGTGGTACAAGTCTTTATAATTGGATTTAATTTGATGTTGGCCTACAATGATAAACATCTTCAACGAAAGATATCAAACCTATGCAAGAGTGTCAACCTTAAGGAGACAAATCCAAGAGTGGAAACAAGGGCAACATGAACCCTTGGACATGGCCTTAGAAAGATATTACTCTTTGTTAAATAAATGCCTAGGCCATGGGTTCTTCAAGGAAAGGCTAATGTATCACATCATGGATGGGCTCTATAATGAAGCAAGGGAGACCCTAGGGATGTATGCCCCAGGTCAACTATATGAACTAGGAACCCATCAATTCCAAGAGATTATTAAGCAGTTAGTAAAAGAAGAAGAAGAAATAGCGAAACGGGAGAATGTTAAAAAATCTCAACAGGACCAAACTCTTGAAATAATAGAGGTCCATAATTATGAAGAGGAGAAATCAACTCACCTCGAGGAGGTGAAACTGTCCCTACCTTTACCAATATTAAAATTACTAGATGAAATTGAGGCAAAGATTAACAAGATAACAAAGTGGGCACATGAAAAATGTGAAGAATATGTAGACATTATTAGAAGGAGATCCATGTAAGATAAATTTAACAACCAAAACAAATAGAGGATACCAAACCTAGAAACAAGAAAGAACACCATTTGGCAATAAGAAAGAAGGGCTGAAGAAAATGAGGATAGGGGCTCAACCGCAAATCATAAGTATCAATGCAATGTTTACTTATACGATCACCCAAAAGGCCAATGCCCAATCTTATAACATCTACATAAGCATTGGGGAAGAATGTTACATCTAGATTTTAAACAGAAGTACATAGTTGGGTGCATCCCTGTCCCATAACTTTATGAACAATTCCACAACTCATCGTACTATCCATGGGAAAATTCTTACCAACCTCAGTACTATGCTCAACCACAGTGGAAAAATCCCTAGTCGTGGGGGAGGCCATCACCAAACTAGCCACACCCTTTGTATCACTCAAAACTAAGTGCTTATTATGTTCAACACCCTGTTTCTCCAGCTGGTTCAACATCCTCTACTTCACCTTGTTGTTATCACTCTCATGAGTATCATCAACCCATGTCCTCTCCTACGAGATCACCACCTTATGTTCCTTACACTCCTTCTTACATCCTTCACCTCCTTCTACATCACCACTAGTTATACCAAAAGGTTTTGCACCATAACACCAACCAAAAAACATTACTTGTGTTGCTATTGTCAACAGCAGTGGGAGCCCTTCACAATGTTGGAAGCATCATTTATTTAGGCATGATCATAGAAAGAGACATCATGGTTCTAAAACCATTGCATCCTCCAACTCAACACAAGCCCAATACCATGATGCACCTTCCTCTTCAAACTTAACACCTCCTATTACCTTATCTAGGCCACCAATTAATACTCCAACGATCATGTGGCCCAATGAATATAACAACATGAGGAGACATATCGATCCTTGCATATCGTCTTATGGTCATGGGTGCCATAGTGGATCAGCTTCTTATCACATGACCACATCTTAAAATCTACCCCACTATTCCTACTTTAATCAAGTGTGTGAACCCCAATTTGGGTATGTTCCTCCCACTACACCAAAAGACACACAATGTTTTGGATATGACCAAACCCCAATATTTCCAACATGCATGGATCTTAACTTTCCATTTATTAATTCTCACCATGATCAAAGGTTTAGTCATGGGGGATACCCCCCATTCTAACAAGTAGAATTAGCAAATGTTTCTCCTTTTCTTTGGTTTTACAATTTTTTTGTTTTCTAATTTCTTATTTTCCAATTTGTCATTTTATCTTTTTGTGGGTAATCTCATCTGTGAATAAAATACTCATGTAACTAGTCAGTTGAGACATTGTTCTATGTTATTGAGTCACAAGTGACTAATTATTTGGATAGTGAGCCCACAACATCCATCAACCCATTCTATTAATAAGAGGTTCTTTCTCTAGGTATGATGATATTCTTATTATCATCAAAACTTAAAGTAACCTTGTACTTATTATGCCCACAGTGAAGAGTGATGGACTAAGAGAGAATGACAAGGGTGTGACATCAAGGAGAATTTTGGATTCTCTTTGGTGACATCTTTTTGTGCTATCATGTAGCTTGGTTGTACTAAGATCCTTGTAGATCTAATGAACAATGGGAGTAAGAGTTGTAATAAAGGAACTCAATACTATTCTGAGGGGTCCCACTAGAAAGACATGCATCTATACCTGAAGACTAGTGGCTTCTACGGATCACCTTTGGAAAAAATCCAAGTGCAAAAGAAGCCAGAAGAAGAAAAAGAAAAGAAAGAAGTGAAGTAGAAAAGAAAAGAATAAGAAAAAAGTGCCAAAAAAAATTTAAATCACTCCTCCATTATGCAAAACACCAAGTGATTGTACACCTTATTGTCATGATGCTCTTATGGTTGTCTATCATTGGGATAAAATAATGTAATGTCACTGATTAGAGGTATGGACTTGGATTTGATCTTGGATTGAAAGGCTAATGATACTTTAATCACACACAACACTTAGGATTCATTGTGCCCAGGGTAAGTTACCTCACGTTCTGATCTCTATAATCCCTTCTACAATTCATCACATCTCATGATCCAGGTACTTCTAACTTGTGTCTTATGTGGCATAGAATTCATACCTCATAGTAGTGGTACTTAACATGTGTGTGTTTTTTTGCACAAGTGTAGGTTTCATTTAACCCTTCTAGTGCTTGTAGACATTTCAAGGTGTGGTTACGCAACAGCATTATAGGTTGGAACCTACTTTGGTGAGGATCCACTTATGTGACTTTTGTCATTTGTACTTGTTGCGCACCACCACATCATTTTATACCCTCTGAGTATTCCATTGCCAAATCCATTCTTTCCTTTGTCATCATTTTAACTGAATTTTTCTTATAACCACTACATGTCCTTTTTCCTCATTTTTTTCCAAAGAACTTCATTGTGTAACTCCACTTCATTACACTTTCAGTGCCTTAGTTCCCACTTGCCATTACCTTAGACCTTTCGAATCAACCTCAAATCCTTCAATTTTGGCCTTAAAACTTGAACAATCATTAATTCTACTAAATACCCTATCTTGGTTGGGATGTGATATTGGGTACCTGGTGTTGAGTCCAATGCGATATCGGTTACGTGTTATTGTGTGCGTGATATCGCGTCTATAAAAAGTATATACAGGGGATCCCTGTGTACTACTCATGTCATTTTCAATAGTTGATGTAAGGAAAGTTGTTAAAATTTTCTTCCATGATTTTAGAGCTTTGTGAGTTTAAATTCAACTTTAAATATTTTGCTCTTCAACACTTCAATTTCTTTTCCAATTGAACCTAATTAAACTTAGAGTGTTTAATTAGTCGTGAGGGAGGGGTATTGTAGAACTTACACATAATTTTTTTGAAATTTGCTATCACTTGAAGGATATCATAAGGGTAAGTACTATAAAAAATTCATGCCAAACTAATTTTCTCCCTTCACCCAAGTCATCTAAGTTATTATATGTATCATCTAAATATATCAGGTTTGAAATTAAAATTTTAGGGCAACTTCCTTAAAAAATCTCTAACTCTAGAATTACACTAAGAAAAGAATTAAACATTTATTAAAGGCAATGAGTAAGATATAAGATAACTGAATTTCTTTAAATAATATTACTAACAATTGGTCCTTATGTGATTTTAGATGGCCCCTAAAAGAGGACAGTAGGGAGGACCTTCTCAAGGTGCAACTAAATGTCCAAGAAGAGGAAGAGGCCAAGGACCTCATGCAGAACATGTAGAGTAGGAGGCATAATCATTCAGCCTCCATTAGGAAACTCCTGTCACTACACAATTTGGCCAAGAAAAAGGTGGAGAGGTCAGGGTGCTAGAACAAGAACAACACCTCACATTATCCCTAGAATGTGTTCAAGCCATTCAGGAAAGGTCCACATCCTCTGCTGTGATTGCGGAACTTAATTTTGGGCCTTTTATTGAATTCGCCCCTAAACCAATCAAGGATCTACTTAAGGGATATTTACTATGACCTATCCTCTCAGAGAGTGAAGAATGGTATTTGGGTAAAACATATCAATTTTGGCACAATAAAGAAGAGGGACCACTATTGATATTGGTGGGATTTCAATAGATTTCTCCACAAAGTCCATTGCAGAAGTTTTGAATCTTCCAAATAGAGGGCCCAAAGTTGCTCACTTGTTCACTCGCTCTGATGTAGATGCAAGAAAATTATGATTAAAAAGGGTGTATGAAAAATAATATAAGACATATGGAGAATTAACCCTTGAAGAAAGAATTTACTTTAAAATTGGCACCTATCATATTTTCCCAATAAAGGGGTTAAATATAATTTCTACCTATGCAACAAGAGGAAGTGCAATTTTGATGGGCAAGGTTAATGCCAATTTTCCCCATCTATATTTAATAGAAATATTAAGGTGGTTTGAAGAATGGAAGATAGGAAAGTTCACACTGCCCTTTCTGTGTCTAATCAAGAAGCTGTGCTGATGTGCTAGAATTTTGGGGGTAAACCAATGACATCCTCAGAAAATCTCAAAATGCTTCATATGCTGAATTACTCAAGCCACCAACACCAAGAAAAGATGTTGGTGAGACGTTGGAGCCTGAACAAGAATAGATTGTTCAACCCACTACATCTCAAATGGCAGGGCCTAGCTAACTTCCAAACACAAGGCTTAGCCAATAATAAGAAGCAGGGCCTAGCATGTAGTCCACAAGCTAGCAAGACTAGCAACCATTGCTATCGCTGCAAGATTATTGACTGTCGATGAGCCATCTTAGGACCATCACAGAGATGGTCAGTTGGGAAAGAAGAGACAAGGACAATCCCTTTAAAGTAATTGATGATGCTATACAACCCACCATATTAATTGATCCTACAAAGGGTGAAGTCTTAATCCAAATAGGAGGAGGGGAATCACATTGGTCACAACAGATCTCTAGAAATGTTGCATCATTCCAAGTATAATTAGAAATTAGTGAAGGTGCCAGAGTGGTGGTCATGTAACACTAGGATGTAGCTAGAACAATAGAGGTGGTCACAGACCACATCAAAGAATCCTTCAACGTTCCTATTGTGCCACTGATAGATTTCACAGGAGCACATGATGCCCAAGTTCTGGCTGGTACCTCAGTGACTCCTGCAAAACGTGAGGATGCTTTGGATTGCTTGCTAAGAATAGGGCAAGTTATGAAATCCTTGTTTGACATCCCCCAAGATGTCAAAGTGGCACAATCAGACCTTATTTCCACTAAAGGGAAGCTGATCATGGTTGAGGTTAGGGCTGAACTTGCAGAAGATGAATTGTAGAGACTCTAAGAAAAGTTTGTCGCCTTACAAGATGAATGGAGGGATCCATCCCAACTTGTTGCAGCTGATTAGTTAGAATCCTTTAGGATAGAACAATTGAATGAATTGTTAATGGAGAATAAAAGGGTGGTGATGGAAAAAGAGAAGGTTGATTAGGATGCTTTAAAAGAAGAAGCTCAGACGTATGCACATGTTAAAGCTCTCAAGGCCTTACAAGAAGAGAATAAACTACTTTCTACCCAAAATCTTTGGTTGACGACAGTTGAAAACTACTTTCTCAAAGAAAGTTTTCAACAAATGTAAACAAAATTAATAAGAGTCAACCAAGATATAAGTCTCTTAGCTAGAGAAAATAGAACCTTCTTAATGGAGGAGATAGGTGCCATTCAATAGAAGACAACCATTGAAATAAGTGCATGAAAAAATGAGGCTAAGAAGCATGAAAGATTAAAGGAGCACTTTCATGACTAGCTGGGCATGTACAAGGAAATCATAGAGAAGGAACTCTGAATGGCCAAGGCACATATCAACTTCCTTAGTGCTCAAAACACTAACTAGTGGGCCATTCTAGATACTTATGCCCTTTCCCATTAGGTAGACTTAAAAAGCCAAGACCTATAGATCCAAGATGTCAAAGAATACATGGAGTTGGAAAATCTACAATATGAAAACTTGGCCATGTTAATAGCAAGGCACTCGAGAACTAAGCTTGAGAAGTAGGTAGTTGCCACCTATGCTAAATATGAGACAGCTTTTGTAGAACATAAGAAGAAATTACAAAGATTAGAGGTGGAAAAATATGAATTGGAGGTGGTAAAGGCTAGCTACCAAGATAAAAAAGATGTAGCAATAGATTTGGCTTGATGGCTTATAGATTACTAGGAACTCAAACACAAAGCTAGAGCCTATGAGGAGGAATGATGGCTATTTGTGGCATGGTATGTCAAGGCCGATCAAATGTTCTCGCAATTACCATGTTTGTGGGAAGTGCTGGCTCTGTTAAACATTTGAATATTAGCATGGATGGCTCATGATCTAGAAATAGAAGAGGAAAAAATTTAGGTGCTTCTTCAAAGGTACCCATTTCAGAGGCCTGGAGTGTAGGACAAAGGAAAGGTGCCCATGGAGGAGCCACCACCACCAAGAACCACATGAGTTCTACAAGTTTTATATTTTGTATTTTGTATTGGTGTCCAAATTTTGTTTTGTTTTGTCTAACACTATGGCATGAAATAGTCCATGGTCAATCAATAATTCCATACCTATCCATTGTTTGTAATTAAATGAACTTGTTCCTCATTTTTTTTGATTCGAGGACAAGGTTTTATTTAGTCATGGGGGTATGATGAATCGTGATTTGGTAGGCCCCGATATTAGGTACTCAATATCATAGCTTGGATACAATATCATATACATGATATTGTGATTCCTATGTTAGCCTATAAATATAGCACTCAGGCGCACAATGAGACCATTAGTTAGTACTTATATCATTAGAAAGTTAGAAGTTCTTTTCTTTTGATAGTTTAGCTTTCAGTCATTCTTAGTGCATGCCTATGGTGTGATGCTTGTAATTGTATGGAACCTTTGTTCAAGTGTGATGTACTTGGACACACACATGATCAGCAATAGATATAAAGATTACTCCATCATTGTAGCATTGACTCAGATTTTAATTATTTTAGTTGTTTTAATTATTGATTATTTATTCGTAGGTAATATTTCTTTTATCATAATTTACTATTTTTGTTATTAATGCAGAATGAGTACACCTTAATCATGAACATTTAAGTGTAAATACATTATAACCTAGTATCATATTAAGTAGTGCTTTGAGTGATGTGCGCTTGGTAATCCCAGAAGTAGTGCATGAAGTCCAAGATGTGTATGGATGATTAGGGACAAATGCTCATTGCACATAGGATAGTTTAGATCTTATTTCCTCATGCCCATTAGCTTAATTAAGTTATCTTTTATTTTACTTAGGAGTAGCATAGTAGTAGGGATCACATCGTACACCTCACTCTGGACTAAACCATATGTGACAAAGCAAATACTAGTCCAAGTGGGAAGATAGTGAACTATGATCAATTTATAACCATCTAGGTGCCACAACTAGTCCATTTGTGGAGTTCAACCAGATCACATGTACATGCTCATATTCATATGGTTGAGCATAGGGGTACCTCATAGCTCATCATTTTTAATTTTATCAATCACATAATTTCACAAAATAGCAAGATTGTCCTCAAAAGAAAAAGGTATTTCTAAAATTTTGAAGATAGATTTGTTTTTCAAGATTTTTTAAAGCTTGAGAGTAACCCACTCATTAATATTACCATTACAAAAAATAATTATACATAACAAAATAATATATGTAAGATGAACCTAAGATATATCTTAGTTGGTTTGCTTAGATGATTCACACCGAAAGATGCTAGGTTCAAAACCTAGCACTTGCACCCTCTAGGTTCAAAGCCCAATAGTTCACCCCATCTACCAGCTTGTAGGCATTGTTCAAAGTAGATAACATATAATCAAATTTTTCTCAGGGGGAAACTATTATAGAATTGTACTAGTAAGCATCACATATCATCATCCTTAAGTCCCAAATCACCAAGAACAAAGGGTAGGCTCAAAATAAACTACAATTGAATAATAAAAAAATGTGTGAGCATAACAAGAATAGATGGTACATGTTTGAATAAGGTTAGAAGCATAGTGAGTATAACTTAGATGAATACATAAGTAATAGGACCATGAAATATACACAATTGCATAGAGAGCACAAATATACACATACATAATAAGAAGCCTTAAGACAATTAAGATATGTCTCTATACTATATGCATCTTACCCTAATGCACTTCTTAAAAGAGTATGTGAGGTGCTTGTGCCTAAAGCTAAAGCTCAAGATACCTACATATCCTTGTGATGTAATACATAAATAATCACACTTATTTAGTTCTAAAGAGAAGCAAGATGATGGCTAAGTTAGCATGGAACTCAAATGGACTTTCATGCTCCTTCAATCCTCATTCCAGAGGAAAGAAGTCTTTGAATCATCAACAAGGCATACTTTCTTACACTCTCCATTGCTTGAAAGAAGTAATGTTTTGGGAGATTAAGTAATTGTCAAGTCATAAACCACAAGTTGTATACTCTAACCAACTAAGCAACTAATAACTTGAAACTAAGTATATGAGCCTTTATGATATATAACCACCATAATGCCTTCATAGAAATTAAATAGAAGGTAAATTTGTTAATTTAACATATCACATAGAATTGAACTATGTTTTAACTAGGTAAGTAATACCTCATTAACCCAATATTCTAATACTTACATCTTAAAAATTTTATCTTCTTAATAAATTTGGAATGATATCTTCAAGACTTTGAGTGTTATTTACTTGTACATATTTATACATGGATATCCATGAACTCCTTGCATACGTACCCTTTGCTTATGGGTTAGAATTTTTAAGTTCCTTAGGCTTTCATATCCTGAATACTATCACTAAGATCTTTTTCTTAGTAGGTAATATTGTTCAACATTAGCGTATAGATTTAAGGTTCAAGTCTAAGTATTTTACATAGTAGGAGCAATTAACTGATTGTATATTTGGAGGTTTAGTTCACAATAAGTTACAACCCCAATCCCCACAACTCTTAAATGTTGATTGTAAAGTATTTTTTTCCTATATCTACAAATTAACAAAATTTCATGTTGGCTGTCTAACTTATTGGTACAATGAGGTGTTACCCTAGTGGTAAGACTCTTAATTTAGAATCTCCAAGTTATGTATTTAATTCTAGTGGATAATGTTAAGTTATAAAATTCTATTTTGAATATAAATCTTAGGGGTGAATATTATTAAAAAATAATTTTTAGCTTCCAACACCTCCTCTTAAATAATATTGTTGATAAGATATTGTTCTATACAGGGATATTCACTTAGAGTGTTGGTAAGGGGCCTGTTTCTCAAATCATAAGACCTAGATTTAACCCTTAACACAACCACTCTAAAGAGGTTAAAATTTTGCTCATTCACTGATCCTCCTAGGACCCCACCTTGATGGGATGAGCATGCCTTAATGGGATGAGCATTAAGCCTCTAGGTAATGATTCTATCCTAGGAATTGTTCTATTGGTTAGACCATGCAACTTGTGGTTTGCAAGCCACAAGTTCAATTCCAATAGATATGTTAATCTCACACATCTTTATCTCCTAGGGGCATATATAGTCATATAATTTTAGTTCCAAAGCCCCCCTATAATTTTTGTTCTAACAACTCAATGTAGATAATAAAAATAACTAGAACTATTTTATACAAGAAAATTTATTTTTAAATATTACATGATGTAATTATTAAATAGTGTCCTCTAAGCACCACTTTTAATTGAACTATAATATTTAAAAGATCACTCAATTACATCAACCATGAAACCAAACAATGGTTCATTATAAACTAAATATAAAACTTGAAATTAACTTAATAGTTATAACTAAAACATGAAATAATATTTAAGAAAAGAAGTTATTAACTTACAAATACATTANAGATATAATGATACCTTAAGTATGACTCAAATATGCAATCTTTGTTCTAACAAAATTGTTGAGAATCTCTATAGAACTTTAGATTATAAACCCTAAGGGAATTTCAATTCTACTAGAGTTACTATGCACAACATGCTAGATTATAACTAGCTAGTAACTGTAATCCATAAAATGTAGCCAATGCTCAACTTATGAATATGGGTATTGTAAGACTAGAAGTTTCCTATGACCTCATTATGCATAGCTAATATTGATAACAATATTATCCTTCTACTACAAACTAGTACTAATTGCATAACATATACTAGGCATAATTAATACTAGTTTTGATTTTGCCTTCTTGTAAAACTTTCTCATTTGAACTATTTATATTCCAAACTTCTTCTTTCAACTTTTTACCATTTGTTGGTAATGGACATCTCTAATAATGTCAAAACTTTTACATTGATTCAAAGTTCTTCATCGTTGTTGGTTCTTTGACACTCTTCTGATTCAACTAGAAAGTCTTTACTTGCTTAGTATTACATGGATTGGGCTCTAAAAAACTTATTGATCACTCCACAAATACACTAGTATGGTAGCATTTATACAATTACTTAAAGATCTCTAACTTCATAAAATAAGTTTTTTTCATTATGTGATCTCTCATAATTTGTGAACTCATAGTTCTTACATTCTTTAATCTTGGTCCTTCATGCTCCTAATTTCTCTTGGTTTTTTGGACATTTCTTGGGACTCATAGTTCAAGAATATTTTATCCTACAACTTTATTCTTAAGACTAACTCTTTTATTAATCCTTATATCTTGGACTAATGCCTTTAATAGGTCTCACTTATATTTTCATTTGAACTAATTGAGTGTTCTTCTTCAAAGATCATAATTATTAGTGTTCCTTCTTCTTTTTCATATTTACAATTGACAATTTAAACCTTATTTGAGCTATAATTAATCTTCTTCTCTACTACTTATTACAAGTTATTATTAATTTATTGATCCTTAATCCATGTCTCTCTTTTACAAGACATAACTAACCACTTTTTATGGGTTGTAATAGTTGTAACTCTTTTACAAACCGCAATGCTTAGTAACTTCATTATAATCTTGATTCTTATTGAAAAACTAATGATTATATATTTAATTACAAATATACTCTAAAAAAACTATAATTGATAGGTGGCTCAAGTGATTATTTCATTATCTTTCTGGATAAGAGGATGATAGTTGAAGTTACATTTGAGACATTGTTATATTCTTTTATAATTCTTCTAATGTATGATGTTGGCTATATGTTTTGGAGTGTACTTATACTTAAATTATTTCGGTTACAACACCTCCTTACTAATAAAAATAAATATGTTACAAAATTACTCTAAAGAGCACTGCAGGACACCATCTTGAGCTTCAAAAAATTACCAAGTACTCAAGGTTAAACTCAAGATGAACTATGATTCAAGAATAACATGAACATATGAATATATTAACCATGCAAATCATAAGCTAGCCCAATGTTTAGAGGCATAACAAGTATGTAATAGATAATAATATATGTGATGAGACTATCGTAACATACAAAAAAGATCATAGAGAGTAATAATATACATACAAGTCATATTAATTATAACACCAAATCTTCCTACACCTAGGTTAAGGCAAAATTATGTTATGAATTATTAGAAATAACACAATAGAAGCAAAAACTTGAGAGTCCAATTATATATGAGACTTTGCTAATATAAACCACATGATATGTATGTTGATGAATGGTCAAGTACCCCTACACTCAACCATATGAATCATGAAGTGTTCATGTGCGATCTGATCGAATTTTGTGGACTCTATGTCTTTTGGTACACTAGTCTCTTAGGAAGTGAACTTTACCCTAATAGGCATTTTTTTTCTTCCCAATTACACTTGTGATGTACAAAGGTATGGTTAAGTGTAATCAAGGCATCTGATTTTTATTATTGTATGTTTTATGTTCTTAGTGATTGAAATAGAGAAATGGAGTAATTTAATAACTAAGTTAATTTAACTAATTAACTAATCTCTAACTAGTCCTAACATAAGCATCCATTCCCACTTTGCATACACATCCTGAACCCATGTATCCACTATTGGGATTATCAAGCACTATGCTACTGGGTGAACCAAGTAATAATGCTGCTGGGATTACCAAGCGAATAGAGGTTTATGCTTAAAGAAGTTGTACTTATGTGTTGAATATATTTAACTTAATTAATTAACTAATCACTTGAAGTATAATTTAGCTTAATTAATTGCATAATTAATGAAAAAAATAAATGTATAAATGAATCATTAATCTCTTCCAAGTATTACAAGGTTTGATCAAAAGACTCGTGTTTATTACTGTTCACATTGGTGTGTTTAGGTACAATAGTGCTCAGATAGAGATCCATACAATTTCTAACTCCTATTGTAGGGACTCAGAGAAATATTCTAACTCTCAAATGACAAAACTATAAGAGATTTACTACAACTATAAGTTGAGGATGTAATAGAGATAGTGGTGTTCTACTGTTCCTTGACAACTTTATCCATGTTTATGGATGTATTCTCATAGTTTAACTCCTGGAGAACTATTTTTTGGACCTCCCTTGATATGATTTGATTAAAGTAGGCTTCTATCAAGATCACCTCAGGGTTTTCTTATTGAGTTGGTGCCTCATCCTAGTGGGAATGTTATGTTACTGTTGCTGGTTCTAGAATTTGATGAATAGATTCCACCTTGGCCTCTTCCCTAAGAAGACTCATGGCATGGGTTGCAAGTGGTTCTTCTTGGGCTTGTTCTTAGCCCCTTTCTATTCTTGGCCATTTCTCTCTTGGTTGAGATGGCCCTCCTTCTTGTGTGTGTTTGCCTTTCAGTGCCATCTGTGGTCACAACATGTCCATGGATTAGTAGATAAAACATGTCACTGTGAATATTTGAATACCTTATCTTGTCAATTAGTTACACTTGGATAAGGTTGAACCATGGTAGATTGATTATTTTATTAATTAATTTTCATTATAAGTATCATAGGAGCTCATTGGAAGACTTTAACTTCTATAATTTGGTGTTTAAATGTTGATTCTTAGTTAAACCTTTATGGGAGTTAGAGAAACGGTAAAAATTTTCTTGTCAAAAATAGCACATTTGTGGCCCCCACGATTAAGAGCTTACTTATGGTAGCTACAATGTCAAAGAATGAAGTGATTTGGATAAATGATTATGAAGTTATGGATTCTGGAAGGTTCTAGGCTCTGAAAATTTAAAAAACTTCCTTTGCATTTATGAGAAAATGTGAAAATGTCTTAGCAAGGTTGTGCATGTTTATACTATTTTTGTGCTATATTGATAGGACGCCATTTATGTGGTCCATAAACAAAATTTTCAAATGTGAATATCTTGATAAATACAAGGAATTTTTAAATGAATTTGGGATCCATGATGTTCCAGAAAAGCCAAGAATATGATGAAATCATTGAAGAGGGTCTTTGAAAGCTTGAAAATTAAAAAATTTGATGGAGAATGTTTACATTAAATAAGATGTGTAAAGGAGCACATGGTTGGATGCAGAAGATGGGTGTATGAAAGATTTTGATTACAAGAATGCCTAATAAATATAGTGCTTAACAAACCCTACCAAGAGATATGCAAGTGGTCCTTCCCATAGCAAGAACATGCCTTGTTTACCATTGCATAACCTCAAACTAAGGAGTACATGTGTCCCATTGGCGATTAATGGTTGATGGAATTTAAGGACCAAAACTCAGAAGATTATACCAAAGAATTCAAGTATGTTCAACAAAGACACCAAATTAAGAACATGGACACTGGTAGTGAGGTGAGTTAGAGGCAGCATAGACAGATAATGGAAAATGTGGAATGGAATTTCAAATTAAGGTCATAAGAATTCCCTTATGGATTTTGTATTTAAATGACATAAGAAGATCCATCCTTAGTCTAGACCAAAACTAACCCATTTCAGTGACTTCGCAGTGCCACTCTAAGATCGATCCACCCCCTCAAGACACAAGAGTGTTCCCATAGAACAACCATCATTCCATAAAGAGAAGAAAAGAGAAGTAGAAAGTGAGAGAGGGCCTTAGTTAGAGGGGACCTTCAGGAATGGGTAACATGTCTTTCTAGTTTCATAACCAGTGCTTGTAGCCCATTTATTTGTCTAAGGGATGTGCTTTGAATCCCCATCATGTTTTGTTTTGTTTTTCTTTTCTTTTTAGATAGGAACCACACCATGCAAAGACGTCATTCAACTTCTTGTTGTTGGTCGATAAGAAATGGTAAGAAACCTATGAAAATACTCATGCACCTGAGGAAGTAGAAGAGTACAAAGAGTATTGAGTTTCCTTAAAGTCACACCCTGTGAAAACATTTGAATCCTTTCCAATTCTGGAAACTACTAAGTTCATAAATTTATTAAAAGTTTATTTAATGAAAGGGACCTCATACTTCCAAAAGAAGAAAAACCATATAGTTTGTGAATGTGTGAATGTCGTGGACTCATTGCTTATTCAATGAAAAAGAAACCATGCCTTAGCCATTGGTACAAAAATTTAGAAATAGAAATTATACATTAGCAAACAAAACATTAAACACAAACCACCATTAGTAATAGCAACAACACCATTGCATCTTGTTGGCACAAAGCATGTTTATTAACAAAAATTAGAAAATCACACTAAAATAAAGTAAAATATATAAGAAAGTGTAAGATATTCAAGAAATATTTAAATGTACTAACAATGGTGTAAAAAAAATGGTGTAAAATAGGAAGAAGTTTTAAAATAAAAAAGTGTAAAATAGACCATTTGTAAAAAAAAAATATGTAATACAAAAAATAGAAATAACTGAGAAGCCATGTATATGATGAGCACATATGGCCATCTCTTCCACAACTGAGTTGGAAGGAGGAGATCCAAAAAAATGAGCATGATTGCCCATTCATTGAGGTATTTGTTGCATTGGCTTGCTTTGGCTCATGAAACGGCTTTATTTATTGGACATTGATTAACTGCTTTTTGTTTGGGATTTCAGGGTTGTGTATGATCATGGCCGTAGAAGGAATGGTTTCATCAATTATATAGGGCCCTTTCCACAACATTTGGAATTTGGTTTTTTTAGGTACATGTGTGGGAGTCCAAGAAAAAACCTTATCTCCTTGTTGAAAGTTTACTTTTTGTATTCTAAGATCATGACATTGCTTGTTGAATGCCTTATGCACTTCATTTCAAGACAAGGCTACCAATCAATTTTCTTCAAGCACATTTAGATTTATTAGTCTTTATTTTTATGTCAAACATAGGTTAAGATCCAGGTTATAGGCTATTGAGAGTGTACAAGGATTGAATTGGGAGCATTAGAAGTTTTTTGTACACTAGTTCATAGGGAGAGTAGCTAATAGGGAGCTTCCATGTTGAGTGATAGGCCCAAAGGACATCGTTGAGTTTTGTGCTCTAGTCTCTCCTATATTTGCTAATAGCTCTTGTTAGAGTCTTTGTAATCTCCTTGTTAGTTACCTCTATTTGACTATTGACTTAAGGATGATAGGATGTTCTTTATTTATGTTTAACCCCAAGCATTGCATGAGTTTTTGAAAAGTGGCACCTATAGAGTGAGTTCCATTGTCAAGAATTAGTGCACGCAACATCCTAAACCTATTCATAACATTTTGTTGTACAAATCAAGTAGTAGTGGATGATGTATAGTCGGTGATGGTTGCTGCTTATACCCATTTGGTATAGTAGTTAATGGCCAAAACTATATATGCCTTCTCATTAGACATGGGTGTGATAGGACCCATGAAATCCATGCCCCATATGTCAAAGGGTTCCAATGGCTGAATCCAGTGTTGAGGATCCTCCATTTGTGTGGTCATCGCACCATCTTGTTGATAATGCTTACAAGATTAGACAAACTAGTGGGCATCTCTGAAGATTTGGGCCAATAGTATCCTACCGTTAGGATTTTTATGATTGTGTGTCTTCAACATGGTGACCCCCACAGGGGCCCTCATGAGCATCTTGGAGAACATGCAATTGATCTACATCAAGTACACATCAACATACAAGGCCATTAGCACATACCTTGTATAGGTATTCATTTATTTCCATGACATGGTTAGCATGATCAAGAAATTGTTATTTCTTCTTATGGTTTAGGTCTTGTGGCATCTCCTGAGTAAGAAGATAAGTGAGGATGCTATCATACAATTTTGGTTCTATGGGCATGTGCTTGTTTATTGCATCAGCAAAGAAGAGTTCATTAGAAAATAGATTAGATAATGGGATTTTCTCCTCTTTGTTATTCCATTGCAACTGAGACAAGTGATCAGTGATCACATTCTTACTCCCCTTTTAATATACCATTGTAAGATTGAATTCTTGCAAGATCACTAGCCACTGTATGACACAAGGACTCATTGTTGGCTTGTTCATGAGGAAGTAGATGGCACTATGATCAGTGTACTGACCTAAATCGTCGGTGTGAGGCTGGAATGGAAACAGACACCGAAAGATTGTTGGACAGCCACAGTTGACTCTACCTTCGCTTGAGGGCAAGCTGGAAAATGGAATGAAGGTAGAGTGCCTTGGATGGTTTGCACGTAAATCAACCAAGGACTTCCCCGAGCGTAAGCTACGGCTAACACTGGGGTTATCGTGAACGATATGAACGGGGGATGTAAACGGAATGCAAACAGCGACACAAAATGTAAACGGAGCGTACTGAATTATAATAAAAGCATAAACAGAGATATACTGTAAACAAAGCATAAACTGAAGTAAACAATGTAAACGGGAGGCAATAATGAAACTGTATTGTATTGTTTAATAGAAATGTATGCACCGGTCAAAGTGTAGCTGCACGTGTGGATGGCAGGTCAAGCACTAAGCCCCGGGATAATGTCTGAAATGACGATGCGGTGATGTGATGTGATGAACGTGAGAAATGCTTGGATGCCAACAGTCAGATGTGCCGAGCGCCCAAGGATTGCCAGTTCTGTAATTTCTCAGAATTGTCAATGTCTCTGATTTTTGTCTCCAATTGCTTCCCTCTTCCCTCCCCAATCGCCTCCCCTGATTTATGTGAATTGACAGGGTATTTATAGGGTTGGGCCATGCTCCGACACAGACTTTTAGAATGGAATCAACGGTTGAGAGATGAGAGGAAAGTGGATCTGGTAACATGTGTCCAATGGACAGTTGTGCTTGGGTTGGATGCATGCTGGCGAGAGTTGGATGTGTGTCGGACAGTTGTGCACGAGTTGGATGTGTGCCGGCAAGCTACGTTCTTGACCAGGTACATTGCATTTTACAATTTATGGGTTATTCAAGCCCATGAAAGTACATTTAATTTAAACATGAGGGCCGAACATGCCCGCACATGTCGACTTACAATGAAATGTACAACAAGAGAAATTTGACCCCCATTTGCGTGAAACTTCTTTGTTTCTGAGTCTTTCTGAAATTTTCTGAAATGTTCTGAAAGTTGCTGACGCTGGTAATTTTCTGAAACTTTTCTGGAATTTTTCCTGAAACTTCGATGAATAGTGTTCGCGCGATGAACAGTGTTTGAGCATAGTATGAATAGTGTTTGAGTGTAGGATGAACAGTGCTTGAGCGTACGATGAACAGTGTTTGAGCGTAGTATGAACAGTGTTTGAGCGTACGATGAACAGTGTTTGAGCGTAGTATGAACAGTGTTTCACGCTGTGAATAGTGATTACGCAGCTTACGCTCTGCAGTGTAGGATGAACAGTGTTTGAGCGTATGATGAACAGTGTTTGAGCGTATTATGAATAGTGTTTGAGCGTGAGATGAATAGTGTTTGCGCGATGAATAGTGTTTTACGTTGATGATTAGTGTTTTACGCATCTTACGCTCTATAGCGTAATAAAATGTAACCACAGCGTAATCAGCCAAAAACAACTTATTTAAGGCCTGAATCTTGATTTTCTGGAAGTTGCTGATGCTAAGGATCTTCTGCCATTTTTCTAAAACTTTTCTGGAATTTTTCTTGATACTTCGGTGAATAGTGTTCGCGCGATGAATAGTGTTTTACGCTGATGAATAGTGTTTTACGCATCTTATGCTCTGCAGCGTAATAAAATATAGCCACAGCGTGATCAGCCAAAAACAACTCATTTAAGGCCCGAATCTTGATTTTCTGAAGGCTGGGAACCGCTGGGGACCTTGGCGAAGGTCATGGGGGGTCCTTGTGCTTGATTTTGGCTTGTTTTGACTTAGTTTCAGGGCCCCCAATATTGGTGACGCTAATCCTTACGCTGAGCAGCGTAAACACAACGCGAGCACATTGTACTTAGCCAAAATTCCACTTTTTGACCTTAAAACTGATGATTCTTAACACCGACACTTGTCATCGTGATCTGTGGGCTCCAGGAGAATTTTTCTTACTCCATGGTGGGCTGCTTGAAGCTGTTTCAGAGGCCCTGAAGTTGTCTGGAAGTGTTGCCAAAATTTTTTATGGTGTTTCAATCAGCATGCAAAAATACTTTATATCTAAGAACATAGTGTTTGAACTTTTCTAGAGCATAAACCACTACCATCAATTCATTTTTTGTGGTGGTGTAATTCAGTTGTGCACCCACAATGCTTCAACTTATGCAATGGATGTAATATTGAGATTTCTTATCATCCAACTACATAAGCATGGCTCCTAAGGCATAATTAGATGCATCTATCATGATATGGAATGGTCAAGACCAATTAGGTGCGCATAGAATTAGAGTCTCTATGAGCTTTTGTTTGAGGCTTTGGAATACATTTTCACATTCCTTGATCTAGATGAAGGAAACATTTTTCTGTGTTAGCTCGACCAATGGTTTTGTCATATTAGAAAAATTCTCTATGAATTACCAGTAGTAACTAGTGTATCCAAGGAATGACCAAACATATTTGACTATTTTTTTTGGGAAGTGATGCTTTGGATGACCCTTATCCTTTTGGGGTCTAACTCGATCCCTTCCTACAAAATTCTATGCCGCAATACAATGACTTCTTGAACCATGAGATGACTCTATTGCCAATTGAGCTACAAACTTTTCTCCACACATCTCTTTAGTACTTGTTAAATATGGTCTAAGGCTTGCTCAAAGGTATCATCATAAGTGGAGAAGCCATCCATGAAGACTTCAACTTAAGATATGCTTAAGACTAGACATTGGAAAGTGGCAGGGGCATTGCATAGACCAAAAGGTATTTTGCGATATGCAAAGGTCCCCTAGGAAATTATGATTGTTTTTTTGGCTTGATCTTCTAGTGAAATTTTGATTTGGTTATAGCCACTATAACCATCTAGAAAACTATAATAACAATGCCCAGATATGGTTTTCAACACTTGATCAACAAATGATAATAGTAAATGATCTTTGAATGTTACCATGTTTAATAACCTGAAGTCAACACAAACCCATCATTTGAGACTTCTCTTTGGCATTATCATGAGTGGGCTAACCCACTTGCTATCTATAATGGGATAGATGAACCATTCCTTAAGGAGTTTCTCAATCTCCTCTTTGATAATTTGCTTCAATTTTGGCTTCAACCACTGTTATGGTTGCCTCCTTGGCTTCATGGATGGATCAGTGTAAATGTAGTGTTGGCCTATATGTGGATCAATTTTAGTGAGTTCAAGATATGACAAAGCAAAAGATGTGGACCATTTGCTAACTACTTTCAACAGTTTTGGTTTCTATTTAGGAGAAAGTTTGGCATTAAGTATGACTAGCTTGCCATTTTTCAAGAATGCATATTCTAGACCAACAGGTAGATTTTTCAACTCTAGAGGCTCTTATTTAAAATTCTTATGTATCTCCAACTATTTCTAATTAGTATCAGCATTTTCATCCATTCCTACAAGATAGGCACATGTTAGGCTCTCAGTAGGTTCCATGCACATTGTGCTACTGTTAAAATTAGTAGTCAGCCACTGGGTGCCCTCTTTTTTTGTGGCTACTATATATAGACACCTTTGAATATTTACCTCATTTTCACACTACTTGCATGTGAAAATAGATGCTCATTTCAAGGATCAAAGATTTGCACGCAATTGCACCCTGTATTGTTGTATGTGATGCATGGAACTAATCTCTTCTTAATTTTTCCAAATGCATTTTCTTTAGGTATCTCCAGGGAAATATCTCTGATGTCCATTCTTATATCAATGATTGGGAAGTCCCTCATAAAGTTCTCAACCTTGATTACTAGGAAATTAACAAGATAAGATCAGCTGTAAATAGTGGTTACAATGTATTTGACTAGTTCCAATGAAATAGTGATGGACTGGTCTACCAATTCCAATATAATATTTCTCTTCTTGAGAAGCTACAGATTCTAGGAAGTATACATCTCATGAGATATCAAGTTCACACCAGAACCAAAATCAAGAAGAGCTTTACATGGTTCATTTTTGTTAATTTGTAAATAGATAAGGGGACTCTAGGGATTAGCTAATTTCCTAGGAAGGTTGCCAACCTTGATCCAATTAGATATGGTATGGATGAGCATAATAG
Source organism: Gnetum montanum (assembly GCA_015680685.1). Classification (NCBI taxonomy): domain Eukaryota; kingdom Viridiplantae; phylum Streptophyta; class Gnetopsida; order Gnetales; family Gnetaceae; genus Gnetum; species Gnetum montanum. The sequence continues at coordinate 447,876 of MNCI01017629.1, forward strand.
TATGGATTTTGGGTAGCATTTGGTTTGAAGGTGACTTGATGGAATGGTTTGTAGAGGATGAAGTAGGAGTAGGGTGATTACCCACTTGAGTTTGTGAGGGCTTAGTAGGGTTGTTGGTTCAGAAGATTGGCCTTCTATGAGAATTATATTTTGAACCCCTTGGTTGATGAATTAGTTGTAGCTTGATCACCTTGGTAGCATTGCATTGCTGCGAGTGGGCTGGAAGTTCATCCTACATGGATGGAGTAGGAGGTAGATATGTTGAGTGTGGAGGAATAGGTGTAGAAATAGGAGGAGGATAAGGATAAAATATGTCATCCCTCTTGGAATATGGGGAATGAGCTATGTAGTATTTGAGAGGGAAGTAGTGATGTTGGAAAGAAGAATTGTGATTGGAAGAGTCACGTGGAGATAGGATTTGCTAAACGTAATACCTATATGAATTTGGTTATGTGTAAGGCTACTACTACCTTGGTGGTGGTATCCTCCATGACTATGGTTGGTTCCATTGTTGATATTGTTTGTAAGATTACAATGGAGTTCCACTTGGATAATATTGTTGTTGTTGATGGAACTACCTAGGATGACCTTGAGGATAAGGTAATCTTTTGGGTTTTTTCCTTTTTGCTAGTTGTGGATTCAGAGCATACACTCTAGACTCTTGTAAGTGTGACACGATGGGGGCAACATCCCTTAGGATGTTTGTATTAGTAGATGTCACACCCACCATCATCATCTACTTCAATTTCTACAACTTCATCTACTATAGAAATCTTATCCTTACCCCTTTGGTAGGCACATTTAGCTTCTTTTTTCCTCCTACGATTCTAATCACTACTCTATTCTCTTGATTGTTTGGTGATTTTTAGAGTAATTTGGATTTTTTCATCCAACGAATCTCACATTTTATCCACCTTGGCGAAAATTTTAGACATAAATTTTTGGATTAGAAAGGTCTTTCTATTTACCCCCTCATTAAGTGGTAATTCCTTCTCATTATCACAAAATCAGACTTCCCTTTTTCTAACGAAAAGATCCTTGTTGTATTCCTTTGGACGTTTGCATTTCCTCAAATCTCCTTCTTCTTTTGCTACCTACTTAATTAGCCTTTGGATCTCATGGGCTTTGAGTTTAGATAGTCTCCCTTGGACATAGACCAGAAAGAGTTCTTCTCATTTCTAATCTAAGTCCATCTATGATATGGCGAAGTTGTTCTACTGAGAATAATCATGGCTAGGGCATCGGTGTATGAGAGAATAGTATATACCCATGGTGGTGTCTAAGGGTTCATGGTTTCCTTACTTCCATCCTTGGATCTACCTTCTTAGATTAGACATTTTGGAGTATGTCTGATACCTATCATTAAATAGCTCTAGCAGTGTACTTTACCTACAAATGGATTTTGGCTCCAATGATTGATACTAGTTTTTTTCTTAGCTTTAATTTTTGGCAATTATTTTCAATATTTTACAAGGCATATGCATTGTGAAAAGCTTGAAGATGTGTTTGTGGATCGAAGTTATATCCCCCCTTAAATATGAGAATATTGTTCATATTAAGTCATTTGATTTGACTATCTTTCACATGCCTAGTTGGAATTTTTATAGCTTTTGTAACATTTAGCATGCTTCAAGTTGCCAGAAAAGGCTTATCTTCATCATTATTTTGATGATGTCAATGACTTCCTTTGTCACCCCTTCAATTATGGTGGGCCTCGCAATCATCATTGTTGTCGTGTTGTTCACCTCCATCATTGTTGTTCCTTTTGTGGTGTTTGTCAGAATTAGAAGAGGAAGAAAAATATGCAAATGAAAAGGGTGAAGAGGGAAGAGGACTACCACCACCATGGTATCTGCCAACTCCTCTTTAGTTTTCATGACCACATTTTTCAGTTTTCTTATCCTCTTGATGCTTATCTGAGCCCCTATCTTGACTGCCATCTTTACCTGAATTTGGATTGTTGATAGTGGACTTTAGATTTACGGCCACATCCCCATTAGCAATAACAAGAACTGGAGAATCTTCAATCAAGAACAAGGAATTGCTAAAACATTTTCCCTTCACAAAATCATGGTGCTTCTTTTGGTGTCAATCTCTCCTACATTGTGTTTCAGTGGGATGGTAGTCTCAATAGTCATAATCATGCACAACATACTCCTCTTGAAGATCTTGGATGTTTAACCTCCTAAGAGTTTGAAGCAACATCACAGGCATAGATCAATTGGGAGGTATTACAATGTTGCCTTCCATATCTCACCATTACAGTTGTTCATTTTGATGTAGGATGAAGGTGAAGTTAGGTACATACTCATCTAGGTGAGTATATACCACCTTGCATTCCTATGGGGCTAGCGATTTAGTATCATCACACATGTGAGAAGAAGAAATTTTGCAATACAAAAAAGATATTAGTGTGCTTATGTGATTATATTTATTGTGAGAATGATTTCGATCTTAGGGTTTGTCCAACAATGTTAATGATGTTCACTAAACCTACATAGTGCACATTTCAAACAAAACGTTTCCCTAGCAATAACACTAATGATTAGTAGTTGAGTACCCCTATGCTCAACCAGACAAATCATGAAGCATTCATGTGTGATACGGTCGAATTCTGTAGACTTTATGTCTTCCAGTACACTAGTCTCCTAGAAAGTGAACTTTATCTTAATAGTCATTCATTATCTTCCCAATTACACTTGTGATGAACAAAGGTATGGTTAAGTGTAATCAAGACATAGTTTTTATTATTTTATGTTTTATGTTCATGGTGCTTGAAAGAGAGAAATGAAGTAATTTAATAAATAATTTAATTTAACTAATTAACTAATCTCTAACTAGTCCTAATACAAGCATTTGGTTCCACTTTTCGTACACATCTTGAACCCACATTTCCACTAGAGGGATTATAAAGCACTATGCTACTAGGCAAACCAAGCAATAATGCTACTGGGATTACCAAGAGAATACATGTTTATGCTTGAAGTGGTTATACTTATGTGTTTAATCTATTTAGCTTAATTAATTAACTAATCACTTAAAGTATAATTTAGCTTAATTAATTATATAATTAATGAATCATTAATCTATTCCAAGTGATATAAGGTTTGATCAAAAGACTGGTCTTTAATGCCATTCACATTGGTGTGTTGAAGTACAACAGTGCTCAAATAGAGATCCATACACTTTTTGACTCTTTCTATGGGCACTCAGAGAAATATTCTAACTTTCAAATGATAAAACTACAAGAACTTTGCTACAACTATGATAAGATATCTATAAACATGGTTGGTGAGTGTGTATTTATAGACTTTATTGTGGGGCTATGTTGATGGGGTCCCATAGATGTAGCAAACGCTATGTCTATGTGGCCCCATTGACAAGGCCATGTCAAAGACGGTCCATCAAGATGACACAACATTGATTCATCATATATTGTACAATATCATATTATGCCAAAACCATGCCAAAATAGAGGCTAAGAAAACACATCAGTTTATATAATAATATGTCTCTACAAAAACCAAAATTCTATACTAATCTTATAGTATACATAAAATATGTACATAATAAACATAAGAGTACCACAAGGGTCATTCCACTATTAGAAATTTATAGAAATTGTACACTTATACATGGAAATATAGATTAGTTGGACCTTGTGAACATTCCTCTTCTCAATCTTCTTGATACTTTCCTATACCCTTGGAGTCATCATCTATAAGTAAATAATATAAGGATAAAACTGGGTGAGAAGCCTTTACACTTCTCATGCTAGATGACCAACAAGTATTGCAATGGAGGAGAGGAATGGAGTATAAGGAAATCTGCATTAGAGGTTATTCCTACATGTGCTCTAAGCACCACATGAATATACAATATTACATATAGTACTATTGTAATCCATACTTGAATAAACACTTAGCCAAAAAATAGTCATACACATAGTTAATATTTTTCATAATCAATCATATTCCCATGGCATCGTATATCTACTACACAACCACATGCATTCCCACAACCATACCCACACATTTATATACAAAGAACATAATGAAGCATCACACTAATCAATATTATGATAGTTAGCATATGCACACTCAATGTAGCGTGTATAATATTATCATGAGTACTCATAATCAATCATTTACTTGTAAGTTTGTTATTAGCCTTCTATCCACTACTAGTACTAGTACCTATCAACATGTGATACATAGCCACTAGTCTTATAGAGGTTTAGCAATGACTTCAATAATATACCACATACCAATTATAGGTTATGCCTATGCTCTTCCATTCTGAGAATGAGGTTTGAGAAAAGATCCCTCTAAAATGTGTCATCACTAACTGGTCCACATCCTTATGCTAGCATCATCTACTAACAACTACTATAAGTGTCATTAGGAAGACATATATTACTTTAGACTACCATAAGTCATTACATGTTACAATCACAACACATATGAGTCCAACATATAGGATGACCACATATATCTAAGTCTAATAGTCACACACATACTTTATGAAAATAATAGCATAATATGGCATACAAAAATTTCTTGCTACTAAAATAGATAATTTTATTAATATAATTCAATAAAAATTATGGTTAACATAACCTCCAAAAATGTAAATGAAGAAATATAAATTAAATTTCATAATTAGAAAGTATGTAAGAAGATGATTCTGACAACACCAATTTCACCTTAATTAGATTTTTAAAGATAAAGTTATGTATGTTTATAGTTTATTAATAACATAATAAACTAACACATTAGAATAATAATATTTAATCATCATAAGAAATAACAAAGATTCCTAGGAGTAACTAGAATAGAATATATACTCAAAATACATAATGCTATTACCATGCTAATCATCACAATATTGCAACTAATTTTTACAATTCCCAAATAATGTAATTTATCACATATCAAATCATGTATAAATTGTAAAGTATAAGTAAACAATGTTACAATATGACTATAGTAGTTCCTAATCCAAGTTCAAAGCAAATCAAAATTAATCCTTGAAGCTTAAAATTTATAAAAAGCTTAGAAACCTAAGAAATGGAGAAAAAACAAACTTAAAATTAGTATTATTATGAACAAAATAGAAAAAACCCAAATTCATAGGAAAGTAGTTAAAAGGTAATGTATAAAATATTATTTTTAAATTTTATAGTTTTATATATAATCTATATAAACTTCATATATGTTTCATTATGTTACATACTTTTTCTTTTTAACTTTCGTAATAAAACATGTGACATAAAATTGACTTAAATTTTTTATACTTAATTTTTATTAACATTTTTATAAGCTTATTTTTTATTTTCTCCATTTAACTAATTCTCATAAAGTTCAAACATTCATAATAGACACATTAGGACTTCAAATCAAAACCTGTTTGAATCTACAAAACCCTTATTAAACATACTACATGTCCATATACCAAAATCACATCCTAGAATTATGTAGCATAGTTTTATAGTTCAAATAAATAAAAAATCACATATAAATCATAAAAACATATTAGAAAACTACTTGTATACCCCAATCCATCATCCTTATCAATTACTGCACCTATTTAATACATCTCATAGGACTAATATATATACTTATGTCATTTAAGCATATAAAGATATCATAACTATATTATAAGAGCCAATGAATCATAACATATAAATCCACATCATAAACAATGAACTCATCCTTGAAAACCCATCGAGATCACACATGCATATATAAACCATAATCATAATATAATATCTAAGGCCTATGAAAGGGATGTAACATTAGTCCTTTATATAGCTAGGACATGCCTTTATACTACATGCATCTAGCCCTAATCCCCTTCTCTATAGAGTAGTGGAAGTGCTCACACCAAAATTCTTAGCTTTGGATGTCTGCATACCCTCGTAATGTAGTATGCAAGAAATCATGACTATGTAGTTCTTAAGAGAGATGTGATGGTTACATTAATGATGAGCAACAATGTAGTCATAATGTCCAACAATATAAATCACAAGCATTTTCAAGGATCATAATCTATAAACTAGATTAGTAGAGCATCTAGATCATTTAGTGTGATTGTAGATCAATGTCGTCCCAATCACACTCATGATAGCCCTTAATTCGTATGATTAAGTGCAAATGAAACATATGATTGATGTTGATGGGTTATGATCAATATATTATTAAAGTATCAAAATATTAAAATGTTATCTAATTAATATAAGTATGATGATAAAATTCTAGTTGATTCTAATGTAATGAGTATTCACTTCTACTTTTCATACAGGACCTGAACACATATATATACTATTAGGATTGCCAAATGTAGCATTGTTAGGCTAATGAATGGTTAATGTTACTGGGCTACTAAGTGAACATATGTTACACTTGAAGGGGTTGCACTCATTTCATTATAATCTAATATATGAGGGCAATGTGGAGTGTGGTGATTTTGCAGAAGATGAATAAGAGATATACTAAAAAAAGCATGAACAAGTACAAATATGTCAAGTGAAGACTACAAGGAATTAAAGTCTACAGGCCAAAATGAAGATGCTCTAGTGATCAAAAGGAGGCTAAACCAGCAAGATGATGCCTAAGGAATTAAAGTTCAAGAGTTGAGAAGACATGCCCAAGAAGCAGAAGACATCTTGTCTGAAGTGAAGAACATGCAGAGAAGACATCTTCCAAAAATAGGAGATGTCTCCTTTCTAGAGAAGACATCTCCATAAAGATGTCCCAATTTCAGTAGAGACATATCCCTAGAAATGAAGTTAGTTTTAGAGAGATCGCCCAATCCTGAAGGAGACATCTATACTAGCTGTTAGATAGTTGTTGCATGAATTTCAAGGTAGTTTCAAAAACTTTGAGGCTATAAGAAGACTTCATTTTCTTGGGTATTGTGCAAGTGTTATGCATAAATTGTCACTATTAAAGATATCATTGTATATTATACTTGTGTACTTCATTTGTAAAATTATTTTCTTGATTGATTATAGAATTGTGCTCCAAATTACAAGGACTTGTAATCTAAGTTACATTTATCCTTATGTTTTTTTCCCTTATTGCCCCATTGGGGTTGATGTGCTTCTTGCGAGAAGGCATTGAGATTGAGCTTGTTGGAATCCGACAGGATTGAGTGTTTGTGTAGCATCAAAACACTTTGGAGTGGAGCTTAATTTATAAAGATTATGGGATCCTTAAAATAAAATTTTAATCTTGTTGAGACCTTATGGGATTGAGTGGTTTTGCAGAAAAGAAAGACTATAGAGTTGAGCTTAGAGTTTGTATAGGGTGTGGTGCCTTTCAAACCACTTTTTGAGAAACAAAGTCTAGAAGTGTGCAAGGATTCTACCCTTCGGTTGTGGATGTACCCAAGTAGGGAAACCACATAAAATTTAGGTGTAGTTTTTGAGGCTATTTTATCTTGATTTGGGGAACTTATTCATCCCTCCCTTCTAAGTTCTCGATCCTCAAGTGGTATTAGAGCCTAGTACTCTATCCTTCGACATTAAGTTGAAAAAGTAAAATATGGAGGAGACATCTTACACAAAGCCATTAATGTTCAATGTGTTCTACTTTGCCTATTGGAAGGAAAGGATGTAAGGCTTCTTTGAGTCTATGGAGTTCAAAGTCTAGGAGTCCATCCTTGAAGACTATACACCACTTGTCAATAGTGCAACAAAATCCCTCAAGCATTAGAGAAAATGGACACAAGAAGAAAAAGATATGTTCATGTTTGATTTAAAAGATAAAAATTATTTATATTATGCATTGAATAAATATAAATTTAATAGATTAGCTAGATGTAAAATGATCAAAGAAATTTAAAAAACATTAGAGGCTACATATGAGAAAACATCAATTTTTAAGTACTCTAAACTTTTAGTTTTGCAAAGTGAGTACAATAAGCTTAAAATGAGAGAAGGTGAGAAAATAAAAGACTATTTCTTTAGAGAGAAAGATCTAGTTATGGAAATTAGGGGAATAGGAAAGGACTTGCCTAAAAGCAATGTCATTATATAAATAAGTACAACTCTCCAACCAAAATTTAGACTAAAGGTCATAGCCATGGAGGAAATTAGAGATTTTTTGGTTCTAAAATTTTAAGAGCTTCAAAGTACTCTTATTACTTATGAAATGAACCTAATAAGCAAAGGAAAAATTAAGTAAAAACCCTTTGCTCTAAAAGTTTCCTCTAAGGAAAAAGAACCTAATGAGCATGATGAGGGTAGTGAAGAAGAAATAGCTTTTTTTCATAAGAAGGCTACAAAGGCTTATGTAAAAAAGGATTAAGAGCTCAAATTAGCAAAGACCCAACCAATTCAAAGGTAAAGAAAGAGGTAAATTTTTTTTAAGTTTTAATTTTGATTCTTCTTCAATATAATGTTGTATTTGTGATGGAAGAGGCCATGTGGCTTTTGAATGTCCTAGTAATGGTAGGTTGCAAAGGAGGAACAGAAATGATATAGAACTGAAAAAGACCAACTTCTACACAAGTTGAGATGATGGAGAACATAGTGAAGAAGAGGTGGAGAATGATGCAAAAGATTCACACCTCATCTATATGACCCTTACATATGATGATGTCATCACCTCAGATGATGAATTTAAAAATGAACAAGAAAGGTATGAACTTTTGTGTATTGAAATTTTATCTTTTTAAAATATTTGCACAAAGTTGAGAAAACAAGTAAAAATTAAGGATCAAGAAATTTCTTCCTTAAATTCAAATATTTTAGACCTCACAAAAGAAATCTTAGACCTCAGGGCTAAGAAAAGAGCTAACCAAGTCTTGTCAGCAGATGAAGTAAGAGCTTGTAGATGTAAAACTTTTGAATGAGAGGTTGGTTAAAGGGAAATAATTCCTTTGGAAGGTATTAGGAAAAGGAGGAAGTCCACATGATAAGAGTGGACTAGGATGTTGTACACAAGATGAATCATCTAGATCAATTCCATCTCAACTAAAGGCTACTCCAAAGAATGAAGAATCAACAGGCACTATATCTCAATCAAGAGTAGCTCTAAGGTATAATAATTTTAACTACTATAGGAAGGTGAGATGTTAATATTGTAATAAATTTGAGCATAAGCAATTGGAGTGAAATTTAAAGTTCTATCATATGAATATTTGGTCATATCATAAGACTCCTTGGTCTTACCAAAATGCACCGAGAAAGGAAACTATGCAGGACCATAAAAAATGAACAACTCAAAAGGATAAGATAGTTAAGAAAGAATGGAGATTCAAAAGGAAAGAATAGGAAAATGAGGAGACTCTCTTCAACAAATTTGTGAGAGGAAGCCAAGCGTTTGAAATTGAAGAAGTCTATGTAAGAAGAGAAACCTTGAAAGAGGAATCTCATTCTCAAGCATACTAGGCACCTTCATTCTCTTCAACAAGAAAGGTAAGTAGAGGTAAGTTTTTAATTTATTGTAAGTTTTTTTTAAGACTATAATCCTTGGCAGCCATCCCTGAGCCCCATCTTGGTAAACTTCATTTTCCTGAAGATGTCTACTTTTAAAAGGAGATGTCTCTGTAGAGACATCTACTCCAAAAGTGAGACATCTTCCTATTTCTCCTTTAGTGTAGTAGAGACATATACTTTGAAAAGAAGACATCTACTTAAAGTTATAAACATGAATGAGACATGTATCTTCCAAAATATATGTCTACTTTCTTGTTAAAAACCCTCATTTGGAATGGTTATAAAAATTCAAATCCTCTTTTTTGTTCTTTTTCATTGAAGATGATCCCATAGAGATGACCAGGGCTTCAACAAAAATGGTGATTTGAGTAGCTATGGCCCACAAGAAGTTGGAATGACAAGGGTTTTGCCAAAGAAGAAGTCAAGGGGAGGCTCTACCCTACCAGCAATTCAAGTACCTACATCCCTCAATTTAGGTCTACCAACATCCAACATCAGTTTGAGGTAACTTGAATCATTAACATCATTTCTTAGTGTTCTCTATCCTTTTCTTTTATAGGTAGCAAGCATTGATGAGTTACTTTCAAGTTTTGAATTGGGATGCTATCATTGCCATGGATTTCTTGGTTCTTAAAGTTCTTATAAGATAATTCTACTATAATGTTGTCATTATTGATGCTACTATTGAGGCATTTACATGTATGATTGGGGGTGTTATAATTAATGTGTCTCCTCAAGTTGTGAATGCACTTCTTGAAATTTCTAATGCAGATGTATTTCAGGTTCCCATTCATTCTATGAATAATATTTTTATGAATAGTATAATTCTTGTTGTATATGATGAGTTTTGTGATGTCATGTTTAGGAAGTTAGTGTCTTTTGGTAGAGGAATATTTTATGACACTAGGATGTTTCCAAATACTTTCACTTTGCCCCTTATTATCTAGTATACCATTACTATAAAAAGGGGAAGCTATAACTATTTGTTTCCATCCCAAGCTTTTGTTTTCTATTGCCTACTTGTAGGCCAACCATTGGAATTGGGCCATACTCTTTACCGTGACATGTTGACCATGTTTACCAAAGAGAGGATCTTTAGGCATCCTCATCTCATTAGTTTGTTGATTTGTTAGAGAGGTCTTCTTATTTCAAAGATGCCTTTGCTCAAAGTCAAGAGGAGCCTTGGGAAGTATGTAGAGAAGAGGAGCTGCTTCCATGCAAATGAAGTGGGACCTAGCACCAAGCCACCTTCATCCTAGAAGAAGAAATCATCATTAACATTTTGGATCTCTCCTTAGTTGAAATGGTCCAAATCTACTAGTGGATAGGTGAGATCTTCACTAAAGAAGTTACTTTGGCCATTTACTTGTACTTTGGGGATGATCGGTAGGAATCTCCCTTACTTACATAAGAGAATGGATGCTGCTAGAGTACCTGTTCCACCTGATGGGTAGTAGTTCAAGGAGATCACAACTCCTTCTATTTATGATAGTGACAAGGACATTCTTGCTCCTCCAAGACACTCTGCATTAGTTGGATCCTCCCAAGTGTATGACTTAGGAAATGAGTTAGTTTTTGAGCTTGATGTAGCACTGACACTTATCTAGGGAAAGCATCCTAATCCAATGCAGCTTGATACCAACTTTCATCAGGAGGATGCTTCTAGATCTTTCAAGTAGCAGGCTATGGAAAGTATCTTTAGGACTTCATCCCAATTAAGGCCTACTGATGCGATCACATATTAGAGGAAAGGAGCTTCCTCATCCTTTCAATAGACTCTAGTGCAACTAGATCCACCAGCTTTATGTTGATTTTGAGTGAAGCTTTGTCCACACAAAGCTCCTATTCAATTTTCCTCCTTCAATGATGATGATAAGCAACATGTAACCAACACCAGCACTAGTAGTGATGATAATGAGAAGGATACATATAGAATGAAAAGCTACAATTGATTTAGATGATGAATCCAATGATGCAACTAAGGTTAGTAGTTACACTCATAAGCTGCTCTCTCTCCTTTTTGCTAATGTCAAAAAAGGGTGAGATAGTTTCATGTACAAATATGTGATTTTTATGGATTTGCACATATGTGGTTTTTGTAAATGTTGGCTATATTGTATCGATAGTTTGAGAACAGTATGAATAGTTTGTGGTATAGAAAAATGATGGTTATCTTGATTATGCTTTTTTGTGGAGATAAGTCTTTGGCCTTGTATAACATAGTTTGATTAGCATAGTTTCAGTTTTGAATTTTATATGATCTCTATCTTGTACCTTGAGATGTAGAGCCATTATCCTAGTTATAACCATGGTTATCATTGGAATTTAGACATCTTAATATTTTTAATGTTATTGTTATTGTTTATTGGTTTATCAACTCATCCATTTTCTTAAGTTTTGGACATCATAAAAAAGGGGGAGATTGTTGACCTTTTGGTATGTTAAAACCTTATGAAAAATGGAGAACATAGAATGTTGTAAAGTGAAATGGTTTTGTAGGGGATGAATGAGAGTTGTATTTAAGGAAGCATGAACAAGTACGAAGATGTGAAGTGGAGACTACAAGGACTCAAAGGAGCATGGATGAGTATAAGGACTACAAGCGAAATGAAGATGCTCTAGTGATTGAGAGGAAGCTAAATTAGCAAGAGGAAGCCTAAGGAATCAAAGTTCAGGAATTGAGAAGATGTCTTTAAGAAGTAGAAGATGTATTGGACGATGTGTAGAACATGACAAGAAGAAATCTCCCAAAAATAGGAGACATCTCCTTTCTAGAGAAGACATCTCCATAGTGATGTCACAATTTCAAGGGAGATGTCTTTCCAGAAATGAAGTTAGTTTCATAAAGATCTCCCAATTTTGAAGGAGACATCTATACTAGCCATTAAATAGTCATTACATGAATTTTGAGGTTATTTTAGAAACTTCAAGGCTATAAGAAGACTTCATTTTCTTGGGTATTGTGTAAGTGCTATGAAAAATTTTTACTATTAAAGCAATCATTGTATATTATACTTGTGTGATTCATTTGTAAAATCATTTACTTGATTGATTGTATAATTGTGCTTCAAAGTACAAGGACCTATAATCTAAGTTACATTCTTTCCTTGTGTTTTTTTTCTCTTGTTGTCCCATTGGGGTTAATGTACTTCTTGTGAGAAGGCATCATGATTGAGGTTACTAGGATCGTATAGGATTGAGTGTTTGTGTAACGTCAAAACACTCTATAGCGGAGCTTAATTTGTAAAGTTTGTGGGATCCTTGAAACCACATTATAAGCTTGTTGGGACCTTACGAGGTTGAGTGGTTTTTTAGTGATGAAACACTTTGAAGAGGAGCTTAGAGCCTTTAGAGGGTGTGATGCCCTTCAAACCACTTTTTGAGAAATAATGTCTGGAGTTGTGCAAGGATTCTACCCTCCAAGTGTGGAGGTACCCAAGTTGGGGAACTACGTAAAATTTGGGTGTGATTTTTATGGCTATTTTATCTTTGATTTTTGGAACTTATTCATCCCTCCTTCTAAGTTCTTGATCCTCAATTCTAAAGTCTAATGTAGCAACTCATGGAATATCATCGATAAGTGAAAATTATGGTTTAATGATAAGGATTATATTAAAACTCATGTTAATAATTAGAATTAAATATTAGGTTAATTATATATTGTTATTAGCCAACACTGTATCTCTAACATGTTGTGTTTTAGCATGTAAGTCTTATCTTCACACTTCATTTTAGGTGATAGCAAAGTAATTTCTTATGCGATGAAGATGTGCTAAATCTTCCTACATATGTTTCATATAAATAGTAGATCTAAGTACATGGTAGGACCAATGGAGAACTAGATGATGTGATGTGGGTAAAGGAGTCAAGCACTATTGTATACTTGGAGATAGATGATGGATTTGTAAAATGGCTCATATGATGATATTTCGTATTTCATATATATTTTGTACAAAAAGAAATTATATTTAAGATGTTGTGTAAGGGGGATGAGGAGAAAGGTTTTGGATCTCTAAAATAATTGTAATATAAGTAAACCTTAAGATATATAGTCTAATTACAACTTTATAACTAAGCATTACCCAATAAAATCAAACCCATGTCTTCGAGCTCTCAAATCAAAAGTCTTACCACTAGACTAACATCTCATTATTAGGATGTTAAGTAATATTTCATGGATATTGTAATGTACTTATTATTTATGATTTATTCAAATGTACTTATTGAATTATAAAGGTTTATGCCTAGTGTATTAATATTTTCCAATGATTAATTTTTGCATGCTAAGTATTTCATATTGATGAGATGATTTTTTAAGAATGTCATTTATCTCCCTGAATTGATTTACTATATTTATCTATGATTAAATTTGGGGTGTGATTCAAACCCAAATAATTTAAAAAATACTTTTTCTTACATACTCAAATTCTTATCATACTTAAGTTTTTTGTGGGATTACATGTTCTATATCCTCTTAAAAACTCACTTGACAATAGAAAATGAATTTAATGCATGTCCTTAGGAGCATAATATAATTTCTTGAAGAGACTTATAAGTTACCTTAAGAATCTTACCTTTGTCTAGAGACAAATACTCAAATCTCTAGAAGCCCTAAATTACATCTTTAAAACATCAATGTATAGTTCTCCCTAATGCCTATAATCTTTGAAATTGAAAACATTTTTAAAAATCATTAAGCAATCTTCTATAACCTCCTATGAGTCATAATCTACCATAGTTTCTAATCCACTATGACCTTCTTTAAATGCACAAATACCATAATTCTTAAAGCAAAATTTTCCAAAGAGATTATTTTATGTGCCAAGTGGGTGGTTAAATGCTTATCTCACGGAAACTCTTGGAAACTTCTTTTTTATAAGTGCATTCACAAGGGTAAGTCTCGAGGTAGTGATTACTTGATGAATACTCATTTTTTAATTAGATCCTTTTTCTTCAAGATATTACTATATCATGTTCTATTATCAATAAGCCCATTTTGAAGGCTTGGAGTTTCATCAAGGAGTTTTGGAACTTCAATAATATTACTATTTCTATCTCTATGCTTGATAAGATTTCTCCTTAGTGGCTTTCTATTAATAATGAATCATGAGCTATTAATTGTTCATACCTTTGCAATACATGATGTAAGCTTGGCATTTCCCCCTTTTCATCCTTCACATATATAATTGCTCAATTACTTGCTATGGGTGTTAAAGTCTCTATGGCATTAATGTTTCTAAAAAAGTCTATATTTTTTTTATCTTTTGGATAGTTTGGATAGAATTAGAACTATTCAATATTCTTATAATGATTTTATTAGTTGTTCTTTGATTAATCACCATCATGTTTTTTCATATTAATCTAAGATTCTATATACTCTTATTCTAATAGTAATATTTGATCAAGATTCAATTATCTTTGGAAGGTTAATATAATGTATAGTTTTGGAAGCAACAAATTCAAAAGATATGGAATGCCATTACTTCAAAAATTAGAAAATTTTTATGGTATTTGATGCATCAAGATTTTCGTATTAGTATTTGACACTCTCATTTGAATGTTCATGACCCAAGATGTCTTGTCTACAATATGGAAGATATATTCATCCATTATTTTTCTACTTGTCTCTTTTCTCATAGCTCTTGGGCATGGTATAGTAGGTATTTACATGGTTTTTAACTAAGATTAGATAAATTTTTATTTAGTAATACTCAACTTTAAGGATTTCTACTTCATACTTGGCATTGCTTTCATCATCTTATTCTTTATGCCATCTAGAATTTTTGATATAATGTATTTTTTCATAGAGATTCTCTAGCTAACTTTCTTCCATTATTAGTTTAAGTTAACATCATTCAATATTTGATGCTTTAGTTGAATTCCTAAATGTTTTTCCCTTTACTCTTTCCTTTTTATTAATATAATTCCTTTAATAGGAAGTGGAAACCAATTTGGGCACTTCTAAATAAGGGAAAGGTCTAATCCTTTATTGACCCCAGAGGGGTAGTTTTTAAGGATTGGTTATAAAGATGAAAACTTGAAAAGACATCCTAAAAACTATTAGGTCTTTCCATTTTATTGTTTTGGAATTTCTTTTCTACTTCTCTATTTTTGTACTTTGAATTTTGATTTTTAATATATTTATTTTTTGGGGTCTAAGATCTAAATTTTCATAAGAATAACCATTATATAATATAGTTGACTACAAGTTGTACCATTCTTGTAATTCACTTGAATAAAAATTTCCAAGAGTAATATGTTCATAGAGTAGATGGCTATGAGTTGCATCTTCTAGAAGTGGTTTTAGCCTCCTATGATTTGTAGTCCTCTTGCAATCTTAATCTTAATCAAATGTAATTATAAAAATCATTTGATAGCCAACTATAGTAAACTATGAATTATAACCTATCTCATAGTTGACTATGAGTTACTACGAGTTGCACCTAATTCATAGTTGCTCACTTGATCCTTAAATGAAGCCAAAAAACCCTCCAAATTCACCCTACCAACTTCCCATTGTTAACACTACCTATAAAAGTAGTAATATATAACTTAAAATGTGAAGATATTTCTATAGCGGTATAGCCTCAACCCTCATGAAAGGACGCACTATCCTAGTAACAGGATGCATTATAATTATGATAGGACACTATAACTAATGTCATAGAGAATATCATGATCTTTCTTTTTATTATTAGTATTAGTTTGATTACTTTATGTATTATTTTAAAAAGTAGTTTAAGCTTAGATTTTGATTTTTGGATTAATTAACATAAGTAAAGGTTTAGCTTTAATGATTAGTTGAAAGAAAGTTAAGTGTTTTAGTTTACAACAAAAATATAATGTGCTTGAATCTCATAATACTTAAAATTTTAAATTAAGTCTAAATTTTATTTCATTGAAATCATCTCTTTGAGTACTATGTAATGGAAATGATTTTAGCCTTGGAAATAAATTTAATTTTTTGATAATATTGAAAAAATTAAAATCACTTATTTCCTAAAATTATCTTTACTACCCCTAACTTATAAATAAAATTTTAACATTAAATAAACTTAATCTTATTTATGATTATTAGTCTCCAAGATTAACTAGCATATATTAATTTTATATCAACTAAGGTGTGGTGTTAACATGTCCATTTCCTAAATCAAAATTAAGAACATGAATAAGATGATTGAAACAATATTGTCTTTCTCTTTCTCAATTCACTTGTGCAAGTCAAGCATATAAAATTTCGTTGATCTAGAGGGTTTCTTATGAAGATATTTTGGTAGATGTTTTCTTGGTAAGGAATAATTTGAAGATGGAAATACTAATGTCTCTTAGATTGTAGAGATTATGAAGGATTTTGAAGCTTTTGATTTTGTTTTACTTAATAATTTATATGAATATTTATCAAAATATATTTCTTTTCAATATCTATTTTTGTAGATTATTAGATTCCTTCTCTAAAATAAGGGTTGTACCCTAGTAATTTATGTCATCCTTGAATGCTATAAAATTACTATTTTGCGTGCCCACTATTTTTGTAAAAACATTTTTCTTGTTAAACTTCCTAATTCTAAAATAGTTAAGAAATTCCTAGATCTTAAATTTTTTATGAATAAGTGTCATAGTTTTATTACTTAAGGATGAAATGTGAATTTTGATCTCAATTATTTTGATTATTCTAAAGTTCCTTGCTAGATTGAATTAGAAATTTTTTTTCTTTTTTTTTCAAATTTTTAAAAGTAAAATTAATGCTAGCATTGGTAAAATTACTAACCAAGGTGCACCACACACTTTATTTTATAGAAATTGATTTGTAGAAAGGAAGACATAATTAAAACTTAAGGTAGATGATCAGTAATTTTCCTAGAAAATAACATACTATAATTTGTGAAGATGTTGTAGCTATTGTCATCATGAAGGTCATGTTGTTGGAATCTATTCTCTTATTAATAAATTTTTTATCTAAAGAAAAGAAACAAATTTTTTTAAAAAAGACAAATAATGATAATTTTCAGTAGGAATGAATGAAATCTTCTCAAATAGTTTTAAAATATTTATTAATTCTTTTAAATCTGAAGATACTAGTAAACTTTCAATATCTAAATAAAATTCTTCTTTAGAAGAAAAGATGCTTTTAGTAGCAACTATGAGAGGGCTAATACAAAATGGTTTCTCTTAGTACAACACAAGAAGAATAGGATTGGAAATATTAATTTCAATTCAAATATTTTGAAGATATATCATTGTCTCTCTACTTTTACTATTATTCCAAATGTTTTTTCATTAGATTATTTTTTCACCTATTAGTGATATGGATTTTGAATGAATACTAAGCTTGACAAATCAAGAATGAAGGCTTCCTTCCTAACATCTCAATATTAGTTTTATCATGGAATCTTTATGGCCTTTCTAATAGGTCCCAAGTAGAGATTATTGGAGACTATAAATTAAACTTAAATTTACATCTAGATATTTTCCCTATAAGAGATTAAGATTTCAATGCATGATATTAGTTTTATTAGTAAATGCACTTTAAATAACTATATTATTTTTTCTATTGCTCATGAAATCAATAAAGGATATTTTGTTATTCTACTTAATAAAGATTAGAGTAGAAAATTTTTGAATTTTTGCTTTGACAAATGTGGGAGACTAATTTGGATTATTTATCATAGTGAAAAAGGAGACTTTGTGAATACATAATATTTATGCTCTTAACAATTTAAAAGATCAAATAAAGGTTTAGAAATATCTTCTATTCCTACTTAAATTTCCTTGGATTATTGGAGGTGATTTTAATATGGTTAAAAGTAATTTAGATAGAATTCATGATTTTCATCCTAATATGTCTTCTCAAGAAAGAGAATATGCATGCAATTTTTTTAAAAATATTTTCTTTTCAATGTTAGCTCTTTATTTCAATATCTTTCAAATGAAAATAATTATGCTTGGTGTAATTATTAGTAAGGAAATGAAATAATTTATTAATCGCTTAATAGATTTTACATCTCTAACATTTCTTTTTGGAAACCTACAAGTAGAAGTTCATACAAATGCTACTTTGTTAAACCATTTTCCTATTAGTATTTTTGTCTCCCAAATTAACTCTTCCTTCTTTAAAAAGTAGGAATATTTTCATATGAATTCTAATACATTCCTAAGATCCAATGGAAAAATTATTTTCAAGTAATTTTGGAATGTAGAAAAAAATTGACCAATCATATTGGTTGGATTGATTAGTGGTAATGAACTACTTGTAGAGTTAAAAATTATGCTAGTTGGTTTGGAAAGAAATTTGCTAAGTGAAAGAATCAAATTGAAGAAGAGCTTTGAGAATCTATCAATAAAATGCAAATTATTTTAGACTAGAACATCTTTGATTTTAAAACTCAAAAAGCCTTAGCTAAATTAATCATGCTAAATAATGTTAGAATACTATTGAAGCTAAAAGTGCTTTCACTAAAAGTCACATGTCCTAGCTAAAAATTAAAGATGAATCATAAAGATGAGGAATTTGTATTCTAGAGGCCTTGAAGATCTCTTTACTAAAAACTATTAATTGTCTCAAGATTTGTCATGATAGAATCATTTATACAAAGTAATTCATCAAAGTATTATTGAAGTAGAAATTACTATGGTAGAAATTAAAGAAAACACTTTTGATTTAGTAAATAATAAGGCTTTAAGACATTGTTAGAGATTATCTATTTTATGTTTTTCAAGAAATTCAAAAGTTTCTCTTGGTAAAGATATTAATAAAGGTATAATTTTTCTTCTTCCTAAGAATGGTTATCTTCAACATATTGGCAATTGGTGGCCTATTACTCTTCTTAATAAGACTTATAAAATTTAGTAAAATGCATGGGTTGCCAAATTTAAAATGTTATAGAGGATATCATCAAACCTAAGTAAATAAGTTTTGTTAAAGGTATAAATATTTTAAATAATACTATTAGAGCTTTAAATGGAATATAATGGACTTCTAATAGTAATAAAAACATTGCTTTTATTAAGTATGATTATGCCAAATTTTATGATGGGATTGAATGAAATTTCATTATTACTTATCTTCATATACTAGAATTTGGTAATTATTTTATTTTTCTTGTCCTTATCCTACCTAATAATGCTAATTGTCAAGTTGTTGCAAATTTTGGATTGAATTCATCCTTTTTTCTTCAACGATTAGTTTGTCAAGGTTATCCTCTTATGCCGTGCCTTTTTATTATTATTATTGATGAGTGGTGAGGTACCCCTACACTCAACCATACGAATACGAGCATTTCATGCATGATTCGGTTGAACT
This sequence comes from Gnetum montanum, assembly GCA_015680685.1. Classification (NCBI taxonomy): domain Eukaryota; kingdom Viridiplantae; phylum Streptophyta; class Gnetopsida; order Gnetales; family Gnetaceae; genus Gnetum; species Gnetum montanum. The sequence continues at coordinate 467,621 of MNCI01017629.1, forward strand.
ACGTAGACGGGCTAGTTGTGGTATCAAGATAGTTATCCTTACGTCATAGTTCACTATCTTCCAACCTGAACTAGTATTAGCCTTGTCACATATGGTTTAGTCCAGAGTGAGGTGTATGATGTGTTCCTATACTAATGCTACTCCTGAGTGTAATGGAAAGTGATATTGACTAAGCTAAGAGGAAGAGGGTGAGAAAGAATCTAAGCTAGCCTAAGTGTGATGAGCATCTATTCCTCAATCATCTGTACACATCTTGGACCTCGTGCATGACTACCACTAGGATTACCAAGCACAGATCCTAGGTACACTACTGGGGTACCAAGTAGTCACATTTAAATGCTCATGATCAAGTCGTACTCATTATGCATTTAACAGGAGTTTAGGGTGAGAAGAGATTAACTAAGAAATTAGTAAATAGCAATTAAATAAATAATTAAGCTAAGTAAATGCTACAATGATGAAGTAATCTTGATCTTTATTTCTAGTCATGTGCATGTCCAAGTATGTCACACTCGAATAAGAATGCCATACAATTACAATCACCACATTGCGGGCATGCACTGGGAGGAAAGGTTTGAGAGAAATACAAACTTTAAAACTTACAATAAAATCTAAGAACTAATGCCCAAAAGCAAGTGTGCTGCCTTTTATTTATAGGCACACACTAGAACCGCAATATCGTGTACGTGATATTGCATGCAGGCTACGATATCGCATACACGATATCGCAACTGTGATATCACAGCCCCGATAACTGGGCTATGATAACTGGGCCTGACAGACCATGACTCATCATACCCCCACGACTGAATAAAAACTTGTCCTCAAGTCAAAGAAAGAACAAGCTCCATTGATTACATAGTGGATAGGTATGAGATTATTGACTGACTAGAATGGATTCATGCTACAGTGTAGAGTCAGAAAAAAATTAAGAAAAAACACAAAAGAAAATCCTATGATTACAAAATTGGATGGAACTCATGTAGTTCCTAGTGGTGGTGGCTCCTCCATGGGTGTCTTTCCCTTTTCTTGTGCTCTAGGTCTTGGGATTTGATGGCGTTGAAGTATGGCCTAGAGTTTCTCCTCTTGTAAGGCCTTGAGTGCCTTGGCATGCATGTAAGTTTGTGCTTGTGCCATAGAGGCATCCCAGTCAACCTTCTCTTTTTCTTTTTCCACCCTTTTATTCTCTATCAATAGTTTATTAAGTTGCTCGGTTTTCAAAGTGTCCAACTAGTTCTGAGCAACCTTTGGCCCTGTATTTGAAATGTTTAATACTTTTGAAATGGCTTGAATAGAGAAATCAACAGTCACACCACAATTGTTAACTGTGATGCCTTCTTCTTTATTGTGCCAAAATTGGTATGTTTCCCCTAAGTACCAGGCACCGCTTTTAGAGAGGATAGGCCATAATGGGGATCCTTTGTGGTGATCCCTAATGGCCTCCAGAGAAAATTCTATGAAAGGTCCAAAGTTTAATTCCATGATCACTATAGTGAATATGGACCTTTCATGGATGGTGTGAACACAATCTTGGGGCAACGTGAGATATCGTCCCTGTTCAGACGCTGCAGCAGCTCCTCCTTCCACTTGCCTTGATTGTATAGTAACAGGGTCTTCTTGGTGGATACTAAATGATTATTCTTCCTACTCTACATGTTGTTTGGTAGGAACTTGTCCTTCACCTCTCCTAGGTTGTTTGATCACACCTTAAGCAGGACCTTCTTGTTGTCCACGTTTTGGGGCCATCTGCAATCACACGAGGCCTATCATTAGTAAGGTTGTTACCAAAGTTAGGTTATATCTTACTGCTTGCCTTAATAGATTTAATTTATTTCCATGTGATGTTAATTATTGGAAGAACATGTCCCCAAAAGATTATAATGTTGAGTTCTCTTTGCTTAGGTGGTTTCCAAATTTAATTTTCTGGTATAGCTAAGGGGATAAAATTGTTTTTGACACATTTTATTCTTAATTTTACAACAAATTACCCTTAAATATTTCTTTCAGGAGATGATGAATTTCAGAAAATTTATGCGCTATTCGACATGTGCCCCTCCCCCATGACTAAGTTGAACACTCCAGGTTCATGTAGGTTCAAACGAAATGAAAATTGGAGTACTAGCGAGCGAGTTATGGATATGAAAGCAAGGGATGCGCAATCATGAGTCATAGAGAGGATTTTAAAAAACTTCCTCTGAGTGAACAAGTGAAAATGATGTTGATTAGCATAGGGGGGTCACGTATATATATTTTCATCAAAGTTAGGGCACTTAGAAAATGTACCAAATTTTTAATATTTTTTTGAAATTAAACGATGTAAACTAAGGACATTTGGACAATTGTTAAAAGGTTCAGGGTAATTCAACTAGTTTTGAAGGAAAAAAAATTATGATGGTGTGAAATTTATCAATAAGGACATCAGATGGTAGAGAAAAAGGCTATGTGATGGTTCATAGGAAAGCTGAATTGGAGGGATAGTAATAAAGGAAAGAAAATCGTTGGCAATATGCTAAGGGTAATAAATGGTGTGTGGAAGATGGGTCATGAGTGCAAATTATAAAAATTATGCAAGTGGATCCTCCCCAAAGCAGGTTCCAACCTTTAATACCCTTGTGTAACCACACTTAAAAGTGACCATGGGCACTTGAAGGGTTAAATGTAATCCACACTAATTTCACAAAACACATACATGTAAATATCACCAAAATGAGGTAAGAATTCTATGTTACACACAACATGAGCTACAATTACACGAACAGTGAGATGAGACGAACTATAGAAGGGATTGTAGAGATTGGGACATGAGATAACTGACCCAGGGCATAGTGAATCTTGTGTGTAATGCATGATTAAGGTGTCATTAACCCATCATTCCAAGATCAGGACCAAGTCCATTCCTCTGATCAGTGACACCGCATTGTTTCATCCCATAATGAGTGACTATTAGAGTACCAGAACAACAAGGCGTATGATCACCTGGCATTTTGTTCAAGGGAGGAGTGATTTTTGTTTTGTGGCACTTCCTTTGTCTGCTTTTCTTTTCTTTTTCTTTTCTTCTCTTTCCTTCTTTTTTTTCTCTTTACTAAATCCAAAGAAGCCACGAACCTTCAGTCATGGGTGCATGTCTTTCTAGTGGGACCCCCTAGAACAACATTGGATTTTTGAGTGCCCTTTTGATTACACTTACTCCCATTTTACGTTAGATCTACAAGGATCTTAGTACAACCACATTGCATGATAACTCCCATAGACGTCACTAAAGAGAATCCTCAAGTCCCCTTGATGTCACATCCTAATCATTCCATCTTGGTCCATCCTTCTTCATTCTGGGTACAATGAACACAAAATTAATTATAAGTTTTAAAAATGTCAAGAATATTACTATACCCTCGATCAGAACCTCTTATTTGTAGAATGGATAAGTGGGTGTAATGGGCTCACTATCCAAATAATTGATCGTTCGAGACTCAAAACATAGAACACACCTCAACCAACAAGCCACATGAGTGTTTTATTCGTAGACAAGATTACTTATAAAAATGTAAAAAGACAAAATGACAAAAAGATAAAATAATAAATTTAAGAAATGAAAAATCAGAAAACAAAAAGTTGTAAAATTTAAGAAAATAAAAAATATTTATTAATCTTGCTTGTTATTAAAATGGGGGATATCCCCATAACTAAACAGTTGAGGATGGCAAAGATTAATAATTGAAATATGAGGATCCTTGCATGTTGGAAATTTTGGAACTTGGTCATACTTATGCCATTGGGGTTCACACACTTGATTATAGTAAGCATAGTGGGGAAATTTCTAAGATGTTGTTATTGGATAAAGAGTTAACCCACTATGATGTTTGTGACCGTAAGATGGTATGCAAGGATCAGGATGTCGCTCTCCATGATTGTATTCATTTGGACCACATGGTTGTTGGAGTGTTAATTGGTGGCCCTGATGAAGTAACATGAGGCGTTGGGTTCGAAGATAAGGGTGCACCACAGGGTTGGACTTGTGCTAAGTTGGAGGATGCAGTGGCCTTGGAATTGTGTTGTCCCTTCCAAGGGTCATTTCTAAAGAAGGGACACCTTCGATGTTGCTGAGGTCTCTCATTGCTATTGGCAATAGTAGCACAAGTAATGTTCGGAGGTTGTTTCTATGGTGCAGGCACCTTAGGAATAGTTGGTGGTGATGTATAAGAAGGGAAAGGATGAGAATATTGAAAATTAGGAGAAATGTGTGGTACACAAGGTGATGGTTGTGTTGAGGACATGGGCTGATAGTATTGAGGAGAATAGTAATGCGGCGAGGTAGAGTATGTTGACCCGACTGGGCAAATAGGATGTTGAACTAGATAAGCATTTGGATTCGGATGATATGAAGGGTGTCTCTAGTTTAGGGGTGGCTTCCCCCATGACTGAGATTGTTGCCACTGTGATCAAACACAGTATTTCTGTACGAACTCTGGATGTAACGTGCTTCCCCAATGCTCATATAAATGTAACAAGATTGGACATTGGCCCTTGGGGTGATGGTACAGGAAAAGGTTGCATTCATATGTATGATTGGCCATTGAGCTCTTATTTTCCTTATCCCTTCTTTCCGATTGTCTAATGATACTTTGTCCTGCTTCTCGGGTTGTCAAAACTCTATCTACAATAATATCGATATATTCTTCACACTTTTTATGCATCCATTCCAACATCTTATTAATCTTTGCCTCAAATTCCTCTAATGATTGTGGTGTTGGAAAACATGATTTTTCCTCCTTGAGATTGATTGATTTCTCCTTTTTGTGATTATGGACCTTTGTTAAGTTGAGATTTTGATCTCGTTGATGTTTTTCAACACTCTCTCGTCTAGCCATTTCTCCGTCTTCTTTTGCTACTTGCTTAATAAGCTCTTGGACTTGATGGGTTCGTAGTTCATATAGTTGACCTTGGGCATACATCCCTAGGGTTTCTCTTGTTGCATAACGAAGCCCATCAATGATATGGTACATTAGCCTTTCCTTGGAGAACCCATGGCCTGGAAAGTTGTTTAACGGTGCATAATATCTTTCTAAGGCCATGTCCAAGGGTTCATGTTGTGCTTGTTTCCACTCTTGGATTTGTTTCCTCAAGGCTGACACTCTTGCATAGGTTTGATATCTTTTGTTAAAGAGCTCTACCATTTTTGGCCAACATTATATTAAATTTGGTTTTAATGATCTATACCATACTTTTGCTTGGCTAACGAGTGTCATAGGGAAGAGCTTGATTTTTTGCCAACCATTATCAATGTTGTTCCATGCACAGGCATCATAGAAGGCTTGTAAATGTTGATGCGAATCTAAGTCATAGCCTCTTGAGAAATTAGGGAAGTTGTTTAAATCGGGCCTGGGTAGACGACTTTTCTTTACGATGCCTACGGGAGATTCGAACAACCTCTTGTATTTGCATTAGGCTTGTAGTGGCCAATGGGGGTTCATCGTCATCGGGTAAGTTATGCTTTTGTGTGTTGAGACAATGTTGCCTTTGTTTATGTTTATAAGAAACCCCCACCTCAGGTTGCATACTCCAATCTTCACTGTCATATAATTTGGTGGTTCTCCAATGAACTTCTTCACTAGATGTACTGGGAGAAAAGGGTTGATAGAAATATAAACTTAAAAACTTATAATAAAATCTAAGAACTAATGCCCAAAACCAAGTGTGCTGCCTTTTATTTATAGGCTCACACCATGTATCTTGTATGTGGGCTCCGATAACTGGGCTCCGATAACTGGGCTTCGATAATTGGCCCTGACAGACCATGTATCTTGTATCAGGGCTTCGATAACTTGGCATCGATAACTGGGCCTGACAGATCATGACTCATCAATTATAGACTTACTTTCACATAATTTACATTATGGTCTTCAAAGGAATATCATTAAACTTGTTTACTTAATAATCAATTAATAATCAACATACTTGTTTACTTAACACATACTTTATAAATGATTCTTTTTTATGGTTAACAATTCTCTACAACATATCAATACTATATTAGTTAGAGTGAAGGAATACTCCCTATTATCGGTTCCTGTATCAATTGGAAAAAATCTATTATTTATTGTAATAAAAATATTGATTAATATGTTATTATCAAGTTTTTAAAAATATTGTATTTTCAAAATTTGAGGAATGCCTTTTTCTTTTAGCCTAATCTAGATATTTTGTCGAATTATGCGGTTGATAGAATTAAAAAAAAGCTTAATAAAACAAATCAAGAAAAGCCCATCATTATTAGCAAAGTTTTTATGATTAATAAAATGCTTCAATATCCTCATGTTTACTAATCCATTTGTTGGACTCCTGGAGTAGGATCACTCTGATATTCCTTAGCCCTTTAAATAAGTAGAATCTAGAAAATATGCAAGACAAAGAATTGCTAGAAAAAGAGAACTAGCTATCTTCTAGTAAATTAAAGAAGATACATTTATAGTAGATCCAAAAATATTAGATCATAAATCACAACTCTCATACACTTAAAAAAATTGTAGAGCATGAAGCTCTAAAATTTCACAATGATTATCCTTAATGCAAGGCTCAATCAAAATAGATCTCAAAACATAGATCTAAGATCTAACACACACAAAGAGACTTATGGTTAAGATCACACATATAGATTTGACTTTAGATATGTACACAACTCTCATGTAATCTCTCCCTTTCAAGTTTCTCTTTTTTATCTCTTTATTATTCTAGCTTCTGGACTACTCCTCTAGCACATAGTCACAACTAGCAATTCAATTGCTACATTTATCCCAAATAGAATGATAAAAAATTCACAACCAATTTTTTCCAATTAATCTATATAGTTAGATTTGTCATGTCAAATTTTATCTTGGCATGTCTTCTATTTTATTTTCCTTTTGTTTCTCGTAGCAAGGGCATTATTATTATTTTTTTTTTGCAACTTTGCGACTTGTAGAAAAGGTATATTTCTAGCTTCGTAAACCTATAAATTAACCACCTATAGAGATGAAAAAGGGCTTGGAAGAGGTGTCCCTACATCATCTCGTTTAAAAACTTCTTATGATAGAATTGATCATGTTATCTATTTTTTTTTGGTTTACTAAGCAACATAGAATAGGCTTTTCTAGAGTTACTTGGGATATTTTTACTAGTATTATGACAAATAGGGGGCTTGGCCTCATTAATTATTATAACTAGGGTATTTTTCTATTAGCAAAATGGATTGCAAAGTGCATTTATGGAGATGATGTTTAAATGCTTCTTTTAATAAATCAACTTATGTAAGAAAAACATAAAAATGATAATAGTTGATGTTTTGATAATTATTATTTTCTTCAATGTCTTCTTATTTCTTAGACCATTTTTGTTCCTTGTTCTCTTATTCTTAAATAAATTTGGAAGACATGGTACAAGCTTAGTAAATATTGGAATTACAATAATATTATAGTTTCAAAAAATATGCTTAAGAAAATTAATCGATGGTGCTTCTTTTTAATAAAGAAGCTTGGGCTACTAATTCATCTACAATGTGTATTACTTGGAGAAAATTTGATATTATTGTAGTTTTATATCTATGTATGCATAATAGATAGATTACAAGGAAGGAGGTTTCTAGCCTCTATGATTTAAATAGAAGAAGAAATTTTTTTTGAAAAATTAATTTATGATCTTAATAATTTATTTAATATTAATAAGAATTTGCATCAATCTTTTCTACATATTTTTTGGAAGGTTAGTAAATATATTTTTCCTTTTAATCCCAAAGTTTCATAAGAGATTATTATCGAGAATGATTTTATTCATATAAAATTCAATAAGGCCTCAAAAATGAAATTATCATTGTACTTTTGGATAATAAAAATAAAAGAATGTATAAAGTCCATATCTTTTGAAAATTTCATATTTTTTATAATGTCTTATTTATCAAGGTATTCCTATCTACACTGATCTTCAACATATGGGAATTATTTCTCTTCAATGTCTTCTTTGTGAAAGTGAATACTTATTTTTTCATGTTTTTCTAAGTGCCTTGTTGCACAACATGCTTAGAAATGGATATACCAGTGTAGGAACACCTCTTTAGAGTTCCTTTTTCATTCTTATAGTGATAAATCATGTTTTTCATACATTTCAATATCATGGCCCACAGTGATAAATAGTGGTAAATTCATGTTGTAAATAAGAAACCTAGTAACCAAATTTTTATCATGTAATTTGATTGAATTCAAGAGCAGACACAAATGCCTTGATTTCCCTTCAAAAATGTTACCTATGGCCTTTTTTTTTAGTAGAGGTCTTAATCATTCTTAACATGTAAAATGAAATTCATGGCCCACATAGTCACACAAGCTATGAATATCATTATGCTAGTATATTTAAGCCAAAATGTCAAAGCATAAAAAGTCAAAAACACTAGCCGAATACATTATAGTTTTGGGTTATAGCATTGGAAATATAATGGACATAGGAACAAAAAATTAAAGGTTTATTTAAGTTAATTTTCAACACCATTTCTTGGATCCTTTTGGTGTAATTGTTTTTTAGCAAAAAGATACCTATTTAGCAAATCAACAAAGAAATTATTATAGATTTTAGAGCCTTTGTAGCCTTTTCTGGTGCTGATTACTAAGAGTAGAAAGAACCTGTTACAACATTTATTTTGAAGTAGATCATTCAAGATGAATAAGTGCAAATTCAGTTGTAGAACACAACCTACCTACCTGCATCGGATCTTAGATGATATTTTCTATGTTCTTAGGATGTAAAAGCCTCGATCTATATTTTATAAACCTTTGTTTCACAATGATTTTTTTGGCAACATTTAATATAAAATTTGTAACTTTTGTTTTGGACATATTGTTTCTTGTTTCTCTTGGTCTATTCTCGAATCTAGTGTTGAACCTTGTCTCTACATGCCTTCACCCATTTTTCTTTATCTCACTTGATAACAAATTCTTCAAGTCCTGAGGTTATCAATAAGACTACATAAGGTGCCCAGATCCTTTTGAGGCCTATGGATTTTGCGATTAAATTATTTTAGTTTTCCAATGTCGATTTTCTCCATCGTTACATTATAGATGAATTTTTTCTTATTAGATTTTGTAGATGTTAGGATATTCCCCCAATGTGTTACATAATAATCATAGGGCATAGTTACTATAGAAAATGGAAAAGGGCTTGCTAGGTCATCTCTAGAAATAATGCATAACATCATTGCTTGGATGTTGTAGAAAGTAGACCACGATTTTGATAACAAAGGCACATGTCGGTAAAGCAGTAAGTCTAGTGGAAAAAATTTTAAATGGCAAACTAGAATATGCTACATCACTATTTTAGGAAAGACACCAAAGAAAGACTAAAAAAGATAAGATAAAAATTGATTGAAGATGATATGAAGAAAATAAAAACAACCAAAGATCTAGCCCTTAATAACGGTGAATGAAGAAAAAGAACTCATGTAGTTGACCCTACTTTTTTGGGATAATAATAGCCTAATGATGATGATACCATGTTCATCTTGATTTTTTCATAGATGGTGGTTCATCATAGAACATGTTCTTTGATTGTCATTCATTTTGAAACATAATTCTCCTTATGTCATCATTCATAATTTGTCCTAGATCATGATTTATCCTAAATCATTGTCTATCATGAATCACGTCCTTGATTATGATTCACTCTTGATCATGGGTTTCTCTAATATCAAATATGACATCCCATGTTTAAATGCTATAAATATCATCAAATCTACATTATATTAAACATTATACATTGGATATCATCTATTAAAAAGTAGAAGAAAAAGGAACAAGAAATTAAGAAATAAATAATTTGATGTATCTGGATTATACTTTGGATTTCTTATAACTATCTTCCTTTAGCATTTATCTCTTATAGACAATCTAACACTACCATCATGGTTTGGCCTAGACCCTGCAAAAGGAATCCTAGTTTGTTTAGCTCCTATTACTTGCTATTGTTTGTTCCATAAGTTCATGCTAGTTGACCTCTAAGTTACGGGTAGATATACCTCATGTCAAACCCCTAAAGTCTCTTCAAAAAACATGCATGTAGTTATAATGTGCCCTTTCATTAAGGGTCTTCTAATACTAATTAAAATATTTGATATCAAATAGTATCAAGGACTTTTCACTACTTTTAAATATTTAGCTTATGTTATCTACAAATTGGGACAAAGGCTACAATAATTATTGAAATGGACAATATTTCATAACTCTAAAAAATATAGAAGCAAAAAAACATTTCTAGTTGAATGGTATTGAAAGAGGTATAAACAAAATATTTAACTTTTACTTTTTCTCACCATTGCACTACATAATTTAACGAAACATAGATAACACCTCATCATCTAAGTTTGGTAATTTTTCACAAGGTAGAATCCAATAAGCATAATTAATTTCTCAAACCTCAGCCAAGATGATTCCTAACATGTTAACCACCCAAAAAAATCCCAAGAGTACTCTTTCTGTTCTCTGCACTCTCATTTCAAATCTGATCTCTGAACTTTTTTTTTCTGCTGGAGTTGATCCATTTGAAAAATAAAAGTTTCTTTAGTTTGCAACCTAGAATCATTGTTCTATTAATCTGCATTTCTCTTTTTTTTTTTTGGATTCTATCATGTTAAATTTAGGAACAGATAAAGAACTGAAGAAAAAAGAAAACACAGGTAACACACACAGCTTTGTGTGGCGTTTAAGCAAGCACACACTAGAAATGCATGAGAATTGTTATTAAATAATTTTTGCTAGATACAATTATGGTTACAGAAACGTTTTTGGGCCATAACGGAAATTGGACCAGAAACACTAACTGCTAGAACCAGTAACTACTCCTAACTATTGCTCACTCTTGCTAACTATTGTTGGATTAGTCACCACATAACTTAACAATCTCCCACTTGGAGATGGATCAAACAAAAAAATATTACTCCCTTACTTATTCCATAGATGTTATTAATCCCACAAACAATGCTTCCTCATTGCTAACCATGGAGGCCTGCTAAGGTTGTGCAAAGTTTCAGCTTATCAAAGGTGATTGCCTTGGTTAACATGTCTGTAGGGTTGTTTGAACTAGGAATCTTCCTCAACAATAATGTTCCATCATCTATCAATTCCTGGATATGATGATACCTTAGCTGAATATGTTTGGATTTGGAATGGAAGACTGGATTTTTAGCTAGATGGATGACACTTTGACTATCAGTGAAAAGATCATTGCTATCCTGTGTCTTACCCAATTCTTTTAGAAGACCCTTCAACCAGATCATCTCTTTTCCAGCTTCTGAGATATCCATATATTCTGCATCTGTGGTTGAGAGAGCAATGCTTTGCTGAAGTCGAGACATCCAGCTCACAGCCATGTTGCCCATGGTAAAGAGACAACCAATGGTGCTCTTCCTGCTATCCAAGTCACCTCCCAGATCCGCATAAGAAAAAACCCTGTAGAGTAATGCTGCTCCTTTTAAAACAAAGTGTCATACCTGAAGTTCCTTTCAGATATCTTATGAGCCACTTTACAGCTTCCCAATGCTCCCTTCTTGGATCAGACATAAACCTGCTAACAACTCCCACTGCATGAGCTATGTTTGGCCTAGTACATACCATAGCATACATCAAGCTTCCAGTTGGTGAAGCATAAGGTACTTTGGCCATGTGTTTTCTCTCCTCATATGTCTTTGGTGCCTGCTCCTTGGAGAGATGAACATGGCTTCCCAAAGGAGTATTTCTGATTTTGGCATTTTGAAGACTAAACTTTTTCAGCAACTTTCCTATGTACTTTTCTTGAGATAGCTTCAATAATCCCTCTGATCTATCTCTAGATATTCTCATCCCAAGTATCTGCTTAGCTGGCCCCAAGTCTTTCATCTCAAATTTTCTTGCCAATTGCTGCTTTAAGCTATTGATCTTCTTCATGCTAGTCCCTGCAACTAGCATATCATCAACAAATAACAACAATATTATATAACAGTCATTAGTATTCTTGAAATAGCAGCAGTGATCCATCTCGCTTCGAACAAAGCCAATTTTACACATAAATCCATCAAAATTTTTGTACCATTGCCGTGAAGCCTGCTTCAACCCATACAGGCTTTTCTTCAATTTACACACCAGATTTTTCCTCCCTGGAACTTGGAAGCCTTCTGGTTGTGTCATGTAAATTTCTTCTTCGAGGTCACCATGTAGAAATGAAGTTTTGACATCTAGCTGCTCTAGATGCAAATCATCAACACCCACAATACTTAGCACTACTTTAATAGTAGTCAACTTTACTACAGGTGAAAAAATTTTTATGTAGTCAATTCCCTTTTTTTGTTGGAAACTCTTAACTGCTAACCTTGCTTTGTATCTTTTGCTGCCATCATGTTCTTCCTTGACCTTGTACACCCACTTATTCTGCAATGCCTTCTTTCCTTTTGGCAACTCAGTTAGTGTCCATGTCATATTTTTGTGGAGTGACTTCATCTCATCTCTCATGGCCACCTCCCACTCAACACAATCTGTTGCCTGCATTGCTTTATCCAAACATTTTGGTTTCCCAGCATCAGTCAACAATAAGTAATGTAACGAGGGAGAGTACCTTTCTCTAGGCTTTGGTGTTCTTGCAGACCTTCTCAACTGAGGCTCTAGTGTGGCTATTTCTGCAACATCATTTTCATTTTCAACTATCCTGTTTCCGGGATTTGCTTGAGTCCTTCCATCCACATTCCTCTCAGATATCTCTTCCAGTTCAGCCTTCTCACATTCCTTTTCTTACTTCCCTGCAATGTTGGATTCTAAACCGAACCTATCCTTGTACACCATGTGTTCATTAAAAATGACATCCTTGTGTCTGATAATTTTCCTATTTTGATCATCCCA